>PVKY010007387.1:0-14978 GCA_004027775.1 Bradypus variegatus | reverse complement strand
GCCAGTGTTTGTCCAGACAGCTGGGTACTATCACCTGACCAAGTTGACACATGAACCTAACCATCACACTCCCCAAATTGGTCTACAGATTCAATGCAATTCTTATACAATTCCAAATGCCTATTTTCCAGAAATGGAGAAGCCAATCCTTAAATTCATATGTAAATTTAAGGACTCAGAAGAGCCAAAACAATCTTGAAAAGGAGAACAAAGTCAGAGGGCTCATACTTCCCTATTTCAAAGCTTACTACAAAGCTACAGTGTCAAAATAGTACATACTGGCAGAAGGATACACATATAGATCAATGGAATAGTATTAAAAGTCTGAAAATAAACCCATACATTTACTATCAATTGACTTTTTTCACTTTTTTTAAATTAGAGAAGCTGTAGGCTTACAGAAAAATCATGCATAAAATACAGACTTCCCATACACCACCCTCTTATCAACACCTTGCATCAGTGTGGCACATTTGCTACAATTCGTGAAAGAATATTTTTATAGTCTGTCATGTACAACAGGATTCATTGTTTGTTTTGTACAGTCCTATTGTTTAAAATTTTTTTAATCTAGTAACATATCTACAACCTAAAATTTCCCCTTTTAACCACATTCAAATATATAATTCAGTACCGCTAATTATGTCCAGTGTTGTGCTATCACCACCATCCATTACCAAAACTTTACTATCAAGACAAAGAGACACTCTGTACAATTTAAGCACCAACTCCCCATTCCCCACCCCCATCCTGACCTTAGGTTATAATCAACTGATTTTTGACAAGGATCAATAGGGGAAAGAATAGTCTTTTCAACACATGGTCAACAACTGGATAGCTACATGAAAAAGAATGAAGCTGGACTCCTATCTCCTACCACATACAAAATTAACTCCAAATGGATCAGAAACCTAAATGTGAGAACTAAAACTATAAAAATCTCAAAAGGAAACACAGGCATAAATCAATATAATTTTGGATTAGGCAATGGTTTCTTAAATATGACACCACAAGGACAAGAAACCAAAGAAAAAACAGGTAAATTGGACTTCATCAAAATTAAATACTTTTGTGCATCAAAGTAAATGAAAAGACAATCCCAGAATGGGAGAAAATATCTGCAAATCATATATCTGATAAGGGTCTAGCAACCAGAATATATAAAGAACTCTTAAAACACAACAATAAAAAGAGAAACAACCCAATTTAAAAAGCGGGCAAAGGATTCTTCTCCAAAGAAGACACATAAATGGCCAGTGAGAATGTGAGAAGATCCTCAACTTCATTAGCCATTAGGGAAATGCAAATCAAACCAATGAGATACCACTTTACACCTAGTGGGATGGTTACAGATGAACAAAACAAAAGATGGGACATCAACAGGTGTTGGCGAGGATATGGAGAAACTGGAAGCCTGACACACTGCTGATAGGAATGTAAAATGGCACAGCCACTGTGGAAAACTTCCCATATGACCCAGCAATTCCACTCCCAGGTGTATACACAAGAGAATTTAAAACATATTCACACTAACACTTGTATACCAATGTTCATAGCAGCATTATTCATAGTAGCTAGTAAGTAGAAACCTATGTGTCCATCAACTGATGAATGGGTACAATGGAAGGTCACTCAGTCATAAAACGGAGCCACGCTGATCCATGCTTTGAGTATACATTCCATCCATGCGGACAGACCAGGAAAGCGCTGTGCTGGGTGAAAGAAGCCAGACACAACAGGCCACCTTACTGTATGATTCGTTTACATGAATGTCCAGAATAGGCCAATCCACAGAGACAAAGATTCGATTAGTAGTTGCCAAGGCATGAGGGGAAGGAGGAATCAGGAGGCTCAGGTTTCTTTTTGGGGTGATGGACATGCTCTAGAATTAGTCAAAATGTTGCACAACATAGGGAATATACTAAAAGCCAGTAACTGCACACTTTAAAACTGATAAAATGATGAAATGGTGAACTTTACCTCCATTTTTTTTTAATTTGCCAGAATATCTGACAGATTTTCCTTTTGTTTTGTAAAATTAGGGTGGAAGACAGCTATGGAATGATAAAAACAAGTACTGACTTTGCAGTTAGAAGACATAGACCCTGTTTCCAGCTTTACTACTTCAGCAGCTGTTGAGCAAGTAATGTAACCTCTCTGAATCTCAGGTGCATTTTAGGGTAACGGTAATACTGACATAATCATCACAGGACTACTGTGAAGTTTGTATGTGACAGCAAAAGTGTCTGGGACATAGAGGGTACCCCTTCACATTTGTTATCTTGTTTGCATTTGAATCCATACGAATCAGAAATTTAATTTAAATACTGAGGACTTCTTCAGACACTTCTGTAAATCCCTATGGCTCTTGCAGGCCTTGCAGGCCTCCTGCTGCCCTTATTGCCTGGACACATTCTGGCAGTCCTGAGAAAGGCCAAAATACCAATGAAGCCTCCATGCTGAGGAAGGAGCACACCAGCCTTCTTCTCCCTCCAAGAAAGCAGCAGACTGTCCTGTTTACTTCCATTTCCTCAAGTGGGGCCTATAACATCAGCCCACGAACAGCAAGAGGCAAAAATCTCTTCTAAATAATTAAAAATTTTAAATAATTAAAAATGAATGAAAGGTGTGGAGAAGCCACAATGTGTTCAGCTCTGTTCAAGTATGATAGAAGGAACAAAGATGTATCAAATGTTGCTCCTGCCTCCAAGTAAGCCTTAATCTAGTTAAGAAAATAAGAATGAGAAAAATTAAATATTGGATTATGTGCTCTACACTTCAAGTGTTGTAGAGGAGTTGAGGGAAAAAAAAAGCAAAATTAAGTAGGCTGTAGAAGTCAGAAAAGGTTTCCTGAAGGAAGTTTGCACAAAACTAGGTTTGGAAGGCTTTCAAGGAGAGGAAACAAAGGTTTGGACATAGGGAAGCATATGTGCACATCTGTGACTACATCAGTTTCTTGGAATAGAGAGAAGATTCCTGGGAGCTAATCTCCAGCCAGGTCACAGGAGGCTGCATTTGCCAAACAATGAGAAGCTGTACTTGTGGCAGAGATGTGTATTAAAACTTGGTAAGGAACAGTTCCCAAAGTACTAGGGTACCATCCTCTCAGTCCCAACCTTCTCTGAAGCGAGCTGTATTGTCTCCAGTCATGGGTGGGGATTAACTGATCCTCCCTTCCTTCACATCAGGGATCTGATCATCTCAAATGTTCCAACCAAGTCCAGGAAAACAAACAAGAACTTTATCAACTGCAGCAAAATTTGTCCATCTTCCTCCTCCTCAGGAATCTCTTTTCCCATGCTTTTCGGTAAGCTGGAGAATAATCAAGTAGGCAGTCTTCACTCTGTGTGTATTGGAAGTGCGCCAAGATACAGCTGCCTGTGAATGCCTCTTCTCTCCAAGAAAAGAACTTTTCATCACTGAGTACACTTTTTTAAACCACAGAGTTGTCTTCATGCTCATAAAAATGCATTCAACCACACAGTTTTATTCACTTCCCCATCTCACCCAAAAAGCCTCTATCTTGCCTTAACACCCAGCAGTCTGATGGACAGAATACTGAGAAAATGAGAACAGAGTGCAGCTTCTGAAAACCTAGAGAGGAAGTTCTGCGAGGACATGCCCACTGCCTCCTCCTGGTGCCCTCTCCCCGTGTCCCTGGGCACAACACGAGTGCCTAGGGCCAATAGGAGGTCTTCAAAGACGGAAAGGCTGTACCTTTTCAGCTTTCTCCAGGGCTTCCACGACAACTGTAGGTAGGCTGCCTAGCCTCTCTTTTAGCACAGGTTAGAGAGCACAGGGAGAGCTATCATGCAGCTGGCAGGCTCCAAATTGGCTGATGGGAGTGACAATTCGCCTCGCTTATAAACGGGTGACAGCCAAATGTCTAGCCACGCAGGTACCAAACCCAAGAAAGACCACAAAAATAGCATGCTTTTAGCTCTAGACCAAATGTTAAGGTCTGTCCAAGCCACACATATTTAACTTGCCCCTATTCAATCTGCCGGATGAGGTGCCAGCTGGCTTCAAAGCACATGTAGTAGCAGCTTTCATCATCCAGTGCTCCTGACTTTCCAAAGCTTCCACATGACCATTACCTTACTCTCTCTGAATCACATCTCTGCAAATAAAATTTCTATTTTTCAGGTGGAAAACAAGTCCTGGTGAAGTTAAGTGAAATCACAAGCTCCCACAGTTAGGGGCTGTGATATTTGACTTAGGTTAATGTAATTACCAAACACTTAACTCTAGTGCCTAGCCCTGACACTATGCTAAGAGTTGGTAGTGATCACGGATCTCCCTGCCCTCCAAGGACACACCCTTTAGCAGAGCAGGGAGGTGTGAAAGACACGAATCAGAATACGATTGCACTGTGTAAGTAAGGAGATGCCAGCCTGTCCTACTCTAGGGGATCCCCTGCTCCTCTTCCTTCCCCCACATTCCCCACAAACACGGAGCCTGTGCCCAGGGCCAGGCTCTAGGATGGGCTCTGGGGCTGGGTGGCTCACTGCAGGCACAGAGAACCTGGGAAGGGCTGACCGGAACCGTGAACAGCTGGGTGGCTTCAGGCATATTACTCATCGTCCCCGGGCCTCTGTTCTCATTCCCTTCATTCATTTAACAAATACTTAGTAGACACCTACTATGTACAAGGCACTGGGGATGCAGCAGTGAACAAAAACAGATTAAAAAACCAAACAATTCCTGCCCTTTTGGCCCTTACATTCTGCTGAAGGGGGACAAACGACAGACAAATACAAATTAAAATCGATAGTACATTGGTGGCAGTGTGTGACACAGAGAAGGGGGGAGGGAATGCCCACTGGGGGGTGGGCAGATTAAAAAGGGAGGTCGGGAGGACAGCTGAGCAGAGGCTCACGGCCACCTGGGGAACAGTGTTCCAGGCAGAGGAACAGCCTCTGCAGGGGCCACTGCAGACAGCAGGCACGACACAGGAGCACCAGAACAGCCAGCGGGGCGCGTGCTACAAAGGGCAGGGAGTGGTGTCTCAGGTGGCACCCAAGCAGGCCCTGCCAGCTGCTGGGGGTGGAGCGCTGAGGAGGGCGGGGTTGGTTTTATATTTCAAAGAGGAAAATGGGTGAAGACCTGAGAACAGGGGACCGGGGAGGGACGCTGGGGGCCAGTTACAAGGTTACTAAGGCAGTAGTTCGGTAAGAGACGGCAGTGGCTGGGACAAGGATGTCGGTACCAAGGACGTAGATTAATGTAATTACCAAACACTTTACTGTAAGAGGTGGACCCTGGGCCTATTCTGAAGGCAGAGCTGACAGGACTTCCCTTGATGGGTTTGATGTGGAGTGTAAGCAGAAGAGATGGGGAAGACGGAACAACCAGAGGGAAGGAGCTGCCATTTACTGGGATGTGGACGGCTGAAGCAGGAGCACAGGGTGGGACATGGTAAGTTCGGGGTCCCTGTCAAGCAAGAGGCGGGGTGTATGGGGCCAGGGTTTGGGGAAATATCTTGGCTAGAGTGTACGTGTCTCTGAGCCTCTGTTTTCATTTCTAAGATGTTACGTGGGTTAAAGTCACCAGAGGCAAAGCAACTATCAGTGTCTGGTATATCATGGGTACTCAGTGAGGAAGTTCTACCCCTTCTCCTTCCCCACCCAGCCCTGTTTCCACCTCCGTTTGATCTGAGAGTTATTTCCTCACTGCAGTGTGAAAGTCAATGTACCTAACATCTGTCTTCTCAAGGGATTACAGAGCTTTGGGAAATGAAAAGAACAGAGCTGGCTTTGCATCTGGACGCTTGGATGGGCTCTCCAGGCTTGCAAATTTCAGGTCCTCCCACAATACCCCTTGCTTTTTAACAATATTCCAGTGAAAAGGCAAGAAAAAATATAGCATTTCCCAAGACTAGATATACATCTGAATTAAAAAAAGAGCACTAGTTGAAGTTTGAACCTCAACCCTACCATAACGTTTTGTTTAAAAATGAAATGAAATAAAATAAAATGGATTCAAAATAGTAACTTTCCATTTTCACGCAACTGGCACATTCCAACTGTGGATTTTAGATCTCAGAGTTGGTAGACCACATTCCTTCTGAAAATAATTAGAATACGTCTAGTAGCAGGAATTCTGAGAAACAGTAGTCTCTGCTTTTGGTTCCATTCTTGCTTAAGGGATTATGAAGTTAAAATCACATTAAAAACTCCTTATGCTGGGGATGGTAGGGAATGCAGTCACCGTTCTGGAGGTGGAACAAAAATTACACAGACTCACAAAGCTGTCTACAGAAGTACTCAGAAGACATACTCTGCAAGGGGCAGTAACAGGCACATGTTATCGTTCAACACCATCTTGCCTAAGGAAGTTTAAAACCAGCCCACCAGCCCAGCCTGCTGGGCGTTAGAACAACGTGGTCTCAGAGTCAATAGCAAGCAAGAGTGCCCCTGGCCAACTGGGAGACGCTGGCCCAGCTCTCAGGCTCCCAGGGTTCTGCCGCTCTCCAAGCTCGGGTCCCCGGCACCAGCAAATCCCCACAGTCACCCACATGTTCTCTAGGGAGCTCACCCTGAGAGATACCTCACAAAATGGGACAGGAGTTCTCGGGCGCTCCAGCAACCGGGGTATGCTGGGGACACTGCCCGTTCTCTCTCAGGAGGTTGTTGTCAGCGTTTCGATGTACTCTTCTGAACCAGCACACTCGTGGCCCATGTGGCAGGAGGCACCGGGCTGGCAGGACAGCCTGCTTTTTCTTCCCTGTCAAATCCTCATTACATGAGTTTCATCAACTGCTTATTAAGACCTTACTGTGTGTCAAGCAGCTTTAGGCACAAAGAAAACAAAGTTAGAAACAGACGTGATTCATGAAAAGTGCTCAAGGAACCTACAGACCAACAAGAAGTAAAGGCATCTAAACGTGCCCAGGTCAAAAGCAGACTTCCTTTCAAACACGAACATGGCACTGGTGTTTTCAGGATCAGGGGGTATGCATGGAGAAGTCTAGAAGCCACTGTGGATAACCTGATGGAGTTGCCCCCAAGGGTCCTCTCCTTCCTTTATATTCATGTAGGAAGAACTGTTATAATTTATAAGGTAACTTCACGATAATTATCTCATTTAATTCTAACAGCAATATACTTCTTGGCAAGAATTACTATCCCATATTTTCAGTTGTGAAAATTGAGACTAAGAAAGATCAAGAACCTTGCCAAGGTACGTGGCAGAACTAGGATATGAGCCAAGTTCTCTGATTCTCACCCTACTGCTCCACCAGACCTGCTAGGGAAGGAGGGGAGCCGCCACTGACCGGCATGGCTGCAGCTTACCCTGCCCTGGGCAGGCCTGGCTCTGCTCACAGGCCTCCACGGGAACTGCTGCTTCCTGCTCCTGACCGCTTTCCTCCTTGCGCCCCCACAATGCCTTCGCCTCAGACTTCCCAACTCGACAACAGTGCATCTGCCTGTGCTCCTCCTAAGCCAGTGGTTCCCAAAGTCGGGTCCTCAGAGCTGCAGCACCAGCATTACCTGGAGGCTTGTTAGAAATGCAGGAATTCTGGGGTGGGGCCCAGGAATCCGAGTTCTGCCGAGCCCTCCGGGTAAGTCTGATGCACACTAACACTACACAACCACTGTGATCCAAGCCATAAAGCTAAACTCCTATCCAGACCCTACGCTGCCTCACCAGTCATCAGGCCCCATGCACACTAACCCCCAGGACAAAAGGAGAAAACCGTCTGTCCGGCACCGGGCAGCAGTCACAGGATGCGACCATGCCCAGAAAATTCCTTCAGGGCCAGTCTGGCCAGAAGCTCGAAGCAGGAGACCCAACAGGCCTCCCCTTTCGGGGTCCACTTTCTGTACTGACGGCCCCTCTTTCTCAATCCATTGGGTCGGCGGCCTTTAACTCTACTCTTTTCCACCCCATCAGACCCAGCTCTCGGGCCAGGTTCCCTCCACTGTTGGAATGACTTTGTTAATACATATCTCCTCTTTCCTAACTATGAAATGAAAGGCCCTAAGCTCTGTTGAAGAGAGTGGCTAAGGCATAGTCCACCCGGAATAAATGCTAACATACATTAAGAACCTCACAGCTGTTTTATTTTCTACAATCTACAAAACTCTTCCATAACTCTCCTGTAACTCTCACAAGGATCAGATAAGCAAATTTTGAAACCAGGCCTAGAACCCAGATCTGATTCATTCCCTAAGGACCTACCCACTGTAGCATGCCAGGCATTAAATAAATTCTTGTTTATTAACCAGTAAGTCTTGGTCACTTTGTCACGGCACACACGCCCCGTCACTGGAGCATGTTGCCACATGAAAAGCATTTCCTTTCTACATCCCAGGCCATTAGAAGCAACACAGAGACACACTCGGAAACCAATGATAACTTCCTGGATCAAAAGCACCAAGCTTACAGAAAAGGGCAGGGGACAACCTTTATAACCCTACTTTGCTTTGTGGAAATCTTTTCCACAAAAGATTTTCTTTGTGGATCCTCTCATCTACTCACCCTGACTGATTCAGAGGTCTCTAGTTTCCTCTTACAAATAATGGAAGGTGATTATTCTATTATCATTTTAATATTTCTTACAGCCATATTTGGAGGGAACAAAAAAAAAGGCCTGTAGAGGTGGAACTGAAGTTCCCACCCAATCACTCTCTTTGCCTGTCAATATGGTACTTAACGCTCAGTTTTAAAAATACACAGAAATCCCACTTGAGAAACGAGAGGCTGTCAGAAATCCGAAACACAGACACACACAGTCTCTTTCATATGTTCCATATGCACAAGAACAATCCAATTCCCCTCCCGTTCTGCCTCCTTTATTTTCATTTCCTGGAAACTCTCTCTGCTGGAACATCCTTTCCCCCATTCACACCCAGGGACAGATTCTCGGAGAGGAGATGGAGGAAAGAGAAGGAATAAGAGCCACAAAAGACTCTAATTTGGAGCAGTAATAATCACGGCAGCTGAAAGGCTTATGAAAGAAAAAAAGGACCCTGTTAACCAAACATTATCCGGGCACTTCCACAAAACAAACCAGCCCGAGGTCATTCCAAATAATGAGTAAAATCAGAGCCAAAACCAAATCTCAACTATGCAGATAGACTTGCAGCATTTTTCACCTTCACTGCTACAATTAGCATTTTTTAAAAAGATCAGTAGACTCCATGAGTTTGACAAAGGAAGAAAAAACAAAAGATAGCAAGACTCTCACTCCGGATAAACAGTTGCTATTCTAAATTCCTAACTCCACACCAGCAAAGGCAGCCCCAAGGAGGCACGAGGCAGGGGTCCTCGATAAATTGACCCACGATAAAACCAATTATCCGGACTGCACTTTTGCATGCAGTTAACGTCCCTGGCCTGTACCCCTTTGCACCTCCCACTCACATGACCTGGATAAATCCCACCAAATGCAGAAAAGAACTCCTTTTGGGGCTGGGGTGGGGTGGGTTAAGAACCGGCCAGAGCCTAAGTGTCATTACACAGCAAAAACCTAGCGAGAACAAAAACCTAGCAGCAGTCTGAGATAGAAAACCCAGAACATACCTGAATTCTTCAAATGCGAACATGACCTAGTCGGAGACAGTTTTCTTGGACTGGATGGGGGCCTTTTTGGTACAGAGGACCACCATTTAGTTAGTCAGATGGTGCAAAGTGCAGGAAAAAAGAGGCGGGGTTTCCACACACTCCTAATATCCTGGAGTGAAAGGTTTTCTGCAGACATGGGCCTGCAGCCTCCAGCTCTGCCAGCTGCTGACAAGCAGCAGCTAACAGGGAAGGCAACAAGAAAACCATGTGATCATTCCAGCAAGTCTGATTAATGCAGCATGTGCTCCGGCTCCAGGCTGGGAGCTGGATTAGTCCAGGGAAATAAGTCGGACCCAGAACATGCCTGGGACCCTGGATAGTCACGGAAACCTCCCACCCTCACCCCCATCCCAAATATTGCAGGATGAGGGGAAGAGTTTAAAGGAATGTTCCACTGTGGTTGGCCTAATTACCTCGTCCTCCCAGGGCTGTGGCTGCGCCAAGGACCAGGCATGGGCAGTATCGTTAAGGGCACACAGCGAATAATAATATGCAGGCCACCTTGTACCCAAAGCCAGGCCACTGAACAATTCTGAATTTTGTGTCTTCTCATTGCATGACCAAACATCATTTTAGCACAAACGCCTAAGATGCAACAGAATCTCAGAAGTCATGTTTTATGTCCACCTCTTTCACTCCAAATCATATGGCCCAGTGTGTCCCCACGTTAGGGTCCCCATCCATTTGATTATTCATTTATTGAGTGTCTAATATGTACCAGGCTCTCATCAGTTCCTTGAAGTACAACAACTGCTGTAATAATTTCAGAGCAGAACAAAAATTAGGAAAAAAGAAACACGATGCCAGCCCAAAAAAGAGAGAAATGTTTACCAGTTTGTAAAGCCCAAGCTGGCAAGATTTGCCAAGTGAGCCGAAGCTCTATTCTGAAACTTGCCATTAAGGAAACTCTTCAGTTTTGTGTTGCAAATCTTTATAAAATAAGGGAGACAAATCCCAAATAAAAACCTGTGAGTCATTCTTGACTGTTTTTCTCTCTCCCTCAGAAGGCGCCTTCGACTCGGACCCTCTCGCAGCCCAGGCCCCCTGCCTTCACCAGTTCTCAGCTAGTCTTGCTATTGCTCTTCCTTCTTTCGTCCCTTCCCTAAAAATCTGCCAGAGCAACATTCTAAATCTGATGTTGATGCGCCCCCACCAATAATTCCTCAGTGGCCATGGGATGAGTAAATCTCCTTGGCCTGGCAGGCAAAGTCTTACTGCTCCAAATCTTTCTTCGATTAAAACGCTTCACAAACCCCAAAATTCAGCCAGACTTTCCCAGTTCCCAAAACGTGCCCAGACCTCCCTTCCTGGGCCCATGGGCCAACTCACCAGATTATTCAGTGTTCCCTAGTCCTGACCTGCAGATCCTGTGCCGCCTACATGGTCCCTCGGCTGCTGCCTCCTGAGGGCCCCAAGCTGTCCCCAGGACAGCTGGTGGCACCCCTCTGTGGCACGGCAGGCTGGCACTCTGTCCCCCACACCCCCTGCAAACCTGTGAGTTCCTTGAGGGCCGGGGTTGTGTGGGGTTAAGTATTGTATTCCTTGTGCCTTGTACAGAGCTTGACCAAGAGGAGTTATTCAATAAAGATTTGCAGAGTGAACCTCCGTGTGCCTCAGTTTCCTGTTAGGGAAGGGCCCAGAGAGGCAGCCTTCTGCCTAGAGTTAGCTCCATCTCAAAGCAATGAAGTGATAATGGTAAACTGAGGCAGACTGGCTAGTGAGTGTGAAATTCTGGGGACTTCTGGGGACCCCAAACCAGAAAGCGGTGATCCACTAAGCTGGTGCAGGCATGCCTTCCACAACGCTCTGACAATGAGCTCGGCCTGAGCCCCTCTTGGGATGGCAGCTTCTGGCAGAGTCACGGTATCACAGGAAATGGGATTCAGTCATTAAATAACTCGGTTTTAAGTCCCAGTTCTGCCATGCACCAGCTCTGTGATCATTGGCAAGCTACTTAAGGCTCTGAATTTACTAAATGCCCTTTTATTCCAGTTGAATTAACTTTTCCAAAAATTAAAAACAAAACAAAACTGAACTTGTTGAAGTGACAGGAATTGTTAAATGTGATTCCTGTAGTCTGGATAATTGCTTCCCTCAAATTACATCATTCAACTGAACTTCTGTAGTGATATTTAACTTTAAAGTAAAAATTTTAAATACAGCCATCCCTTACCTCAATTTTGAGAATTCTATTTAAACTAAGCACTACCATAAAGAGACAATCTACCATAAAGCCAACACAAATATAATACATTTTTGAGGCTATCATTACTCAAAAGTAGGACTTTATTGGCAATTCCTTCTGAATTCCAGTCTGCACCCATCTCTCCCAGCATGGAAGCACTGTCTCAACACCTGTGCCAGTTTATTGAAAAGTGACCTTTCATCCCTTCAACGGAAACGGAAAGGGCTGCGAAGTGCCAGACATGCTTAGGTGCTGCGGAGAGAGCAGCAATGAAGCTAAAGCCCCCGTCTCATGGCGCTTGCATTCTAATAAGCGTAATAAATATGAAAAAGGTTACAAAATAGGGCAATGTGCCAGAGAATGATCTGGGGGCTACTAAATTTAGGACAAGTGACAGGGAAGGCCCTTCTGAGGTTGTGGCATTCAGCTGCGATATGGATGACAAGAAGGGGCAGGACATGCGAAAATGAGGGGAAGATCATACAGGCAGAGGAAAGAACCTGTATAAGGACCTAAGAAGGAGACGAAGACAGTGAGGTAAGCAGGGCTTTATCAGCCAGGAAGCCACTAGACAGTTTTAAAAGGAAAATGGAAGCAGGGAGACCAGTTAGAAGCCACTGCAGTAGTCCAGGTAAGAGAAGGTGGGGTTTGGACTTGGGCAAGGTAGAAGTTGCCGGATTTTAGACACATTTTGGAGGTCTCTCTCACAATTCAGTTGTTGTGTGTGGGGTTCTCAGATTACTAATGAAACAGAGCAAAGACGGAAAATCTCTAACAGATATACGAAGAACGCCACCAGGACCATAAGCCCCAGGAAACATCAGCTCCAGAAGAGGAGGCTCTCGACTCGTCTCTACCCTTTTACACCCTGGGCCTGGCACACAGAATTACTCAATACATATCATGGTTTGTGGATTCAGAGAGAGTTCCCAAGAAGGTGAGATTGGATTAAGCCAGCAGTCCCCTTTCCGGTGCAAGCATCAAACAAAAGGGCCAGCTATCCTGCTGAATGAACACATGTAGCTATTCCAGTATCACCCTGATATACAGAAATTTGCCATGAAAGACTTTCTAGGAATAGAGAGAGAATCAAGAAGATAAGAGCATGGAGGGCTTTTATCCAGTCAAGGAATATTTACTGGGTACCTGCTGTGTGTCTAGCACCCCCCATCCCTGAGAGAGGAGGGAGGGCAAAGAAGAGTCAGGCATACCTCAGGCCTTTTTTAAGAGTCAGTAACAGGCCACATATACTCAAAAACTTAAAATAATTCACAATGGTAAATCAATATGCAGGGTGCCTAAACTGTGATAAAGGCCCTTATATTTACCTGTTACATTCATCCCCCACCCCACCCCCATTTCAACTGATTGTTCTTACCAAGGTCTTCTTGAATCCTGCTTCTGCCACACAGCTAGTGAGTGGCCAGAACCCTGAGCTTGGAGACTGAGTATCTGGGCTCCTTCTTACCAGCTGAGTGCCCTCTGCAAGTCACTTTACCTCTTGGAGTCTCCATCTGTTCACGTATCAAATGTGGATGATAATTCCTGTCCTGCCCCCTCAAAAAGAAATCGTGAGAATCAAATACAATAATAGCTGTGCCAGGTTGTATAAGCTATAAGTACTACATAAACCAATATTATTATTATTATTATTAACAACAAAAGAAATGATCCTTTTCCACTTGGTGCCATCTGAGATCCTGGTAAGAAATGAATTTTTTAATTCTTCATCCATACCATACAATTAGATCAGCCATAAATGCAACTTACTATCCAAGCAACCAGGAGAATTTAGACAAACACCCAGAATTGCAGGAGGGCAGGGCTGGAAGGACCTGAACTCAGAGTGGCTGAACCTCTGCTCCAGGGTAATCGTCTCAGCCATCGAGAATGCTTGTGTCCTCAACCTGCACTCACTGTCACAGAACTTACACATATACAGTACGCATGTGGCAAAGACCAATTTAACTCAGTATTGAGGGAAGCAACAGGATGAAAAAGCTGGTTCCAAGGTAAAACAGGAAACTGAAATGGAAAAAAAGAATGCTGCAATAATCTTGCAAAGTTAGATATAAAACTAGCTAATGTCTGTGGTGGAATCAATTACTGTACCCCAGATTAAATAAGTTCTTGGTCTCAGTCTGCATTTCTGTGGGTGTGAACCCGTTATAAGATAGGCTCTCTTGAAGATTTACTTCGGTTAAGGTGTGGCCTAACTGAATGAGGTTGGGCCTTAATGCGGATTACTAGATTCCTTTATAAGCAGAATAAACTCAGACCCAGAGAAAGCTGCTGGGAGAATCTGGAAGCCAGAAGTCAGCAGGATCCCAGAAGAGAAAGGACAGGACATCGTCATGTGACAAAATCCAAGGAACCCCAGGACTGCTGCCCAGACCGAACTCCACCATCCCTGGGAGGAAGCAAGCCCTGACTTGGACTTCTGGCCTCTGACACTGGGAGCCAATAAATTCCCATTGTTTAAGCCAATCCACTGTGTGGTATTTGTCACAGCAACCTGGAAAACTAATCACAGCAGCCTGGAAAACTAAGACAATGTCTTACAGAGCAACAAAACCATAACCTTTGGAGATATCTTTTCTACTGAGCAGAAATCATTTAAATCTCTACTGGACAAAAAAAAACTAGTAACATCAATTTTCTACAAGTCAGCATAGCATCTAACTTTATAGAGTCTGGACCCTACTCAAAAGTAAGTCAAATAATTATCTTCTCCACAAGAATGTAAACTGTCTCATAGGTGGGCTGGGCCTTTCTCCAAGTTTTAGATCCTTCATGTTTTCTTTATTTACAAAAATCCTTCAAATTGTGATGTCAATTCTAGATTACTGCATAGATTTCTTAGGTAAAATCATCCTGAAATTTGGGGAAACCTATCTCCCAGGACTTCCAGTCCTCAGTGCTTTTCCAGATTCTCTCCAACCATTTCCCTTGTGGGTCTCCTGGACATGAAAAATGGGACATCTGACTCAGGCCTCCTAAACTACCCTTCCACCCCTGACCCCTGGTTCTGGCTCTTCAGGAGCAGTTACCATAATTAACCCTAACTTCCAAGTCTTCAGAAGCCCACCCCTGCCAGTCCTTTCTTTCCAAAAGAAGTCACAAACCAAACCTAATACAGAGGTACAAATGAACACAACCCACACTAACTGGCATGATACACGAAGTCAAAGAAGGAATCTGTGCCAGTTTGAATGTATTATGT
>PVKY010007386.1:0-14965 GCA_004027775.1 Bradypus variegatus | reverse complement strand
CCCTTCTTCTACACAGACCACTCGCACTGCACTGAGGACCACCCTACCCCAGCATTTTACCCGATTCCCTCTCTGATGACCCTGTTTCCAAATAAGGTCACATTTCTGGGACCAGGGTTAGAACTTCCACCTTCTTTTTGGGGGACACGGCTCAACCCAAGCAGCAGAGAACAGTCTGCCGGAGATGATTCATTTTTAGTTGGCCTTGCATTGGTGGCCTCACTTTATTGATTTGGAAAATGCCCATCTGACCTGCACTCCCGACCCGGGGCCCTGTGAGTGCAGCGGGAGGAGCCAGGCGTGTCCCTGCCCGGGAGGGTCAGACTGGTGGAGAGGCCCGGACCCCCCCAGGGCCTTGAGCTGCTTGCATCTGGTTGAGAGGTCAGAGTCGTGCTCCACAAGGAAGCGTTTATTTCCCCAGCCCTGAGGCCTTGGTGCTTTGCAAGAGGCTTTTTTGTTTCAGGTGTTTGCAAAACAGCTGGATGGTTGGGAGACAGAGAAGGGTCCCCCTTCTGTCCATGCAGCTGATTTGGAGTCCCCCAGGGCTGACTGAGAGGGAGGGCAGAGCCCAGTGAGACCCACCCGTCCTTGCTCCGACTCCAGCCCCAGCCAACCCCGTCGGGATGTTGCTGGCCCCAGGCCCCCAAGCCAGCAGAGGCGGCCCAGGGTCGCTGGGAACCCTGGTCATGCTCAGAGAAAGAGAAAACAAATCAAGACAGAAACTGCTGGTGCCGCGAAAGTTCAGAGGCCTCAGAGGTCCTAGGGGGAGCTGCCCGCATGCCACTGGGGTGCAAACCGAGGGTACAGGAGCAGAGCGTGCAGCAGAGGCTGGCCGGGGAGGGCGTCCAAGGGCCGTCCCCTCACACTCTTCGCAATCATGTCCAAACCCTGAAGGGTTCATGTGGCTTTCCTCAGGAGATGGTTTTGTGGGTCAGGGTGGCAGGTGACTCCCCAGAAGACAAAGTGACATGTTCTTAGCAGGGGGGCGGGGCACAGCTGCTCAGCCCTCACCTGCAGCAGAGGGAAACGTAGCTCCACAGAATTCTCTGGAAAAGGCAGGGGAAGAGATGGCCTTCCGGGCTGCATGACCCGGGGTGAGTTGGTCCTGGCACCTGGGGAATGGGACCCCCCCATCACAGGGTTCTCCCTGGCGCCGCCAGGCTACGACTGTGGGTGCTGGGGGGGATTCTGACTCAGTGTGTTATTATTAAACTCGGTGCCCTTTCAATTGGGTAATTTATTTTCCCCAAGACGCCAATGGGTTTTCCAAGTACAAGTCGAGAATGAACAACACTGCATCAGTTGAATTAACAGGTAAGAGATGGAGCAAGACTTTCCGTGTCTGTTTTCCTTTTCCTCTGCAGGGACGGGAGAGACAGATTTTGCAGGAAACCATTCACAACTTCCACTCTTCCTTTGAGAGCAGTGCGAGCAACACCAGGACCCCTGGAACCAACCCAGGTACGTGACCTCCTTTTCCGGGGCCGGCTCCATGGCTTCCGAGTCCCACACCCGGGCTCCGGCATCGCCAGCTCCTCCCGGCCCCTGAAACCCGCCAGGCTCTGCCATACCCCGGGTCGTGGTCCTGCATTCACTCCACCTGGAACGCCTCTTCCGCTCTCCCTGCTGGATGAGTTGGGGACACTGGCTGCTGTCACCACCTGCTGGCAGAGGCTTCTCCTCTCCCGTAGCTGCCCGGCATGGGTGCGTCTGGTTGGCAGGTGGCTCGCTTCCACGCGGTGACTCAGGGCCCAGCTCCCGTATCTTGTGGCTCTGCCAGCCCCGGGGGCCTCAGAGTCTGGCCTCTGGCTGGCAGAAGGGGCAGAAGGCACGGCCATCGATTGCTTAACCTCCCCGCTCTGGAAGGGACACAGGCCACATAGCCACATGCCCCTTCCCACCCCACCCCAGGTGCATGGGAGGCTGGGAAGTGTCGTCCCCATCCAGGTGGCAGCTGCCTGCAAGGACGCTCATCTTAGAGGGGGAGCACCTGTGCTGGTGGAGGGTCAGCCCTCCCTGCCTCGTCCTCTCTGAAATGGCTCACCTGTCCCTCCAGGTTCATGTCACCTGTCACCTGCAGCCCTCGACTCCCTAGCCCAGAATGAATCCTTGCAGCCTCTGGCTCCCTTGCTGCTTTGTATAGATCTCTGTGCTAAGCACCTTATAGCACCTACTGCATACAGTTGACGTTCAGTATGTGTATGCGAATGCATTTTTCTTTAATGGAAAGGCAGTGTTTTATAGAGGAAGAAAAGAGGAGACCATCAGAGCGATCCGGGCTGACCCCTGCTCCTTTCTAGCCTTCCGATTCCTCGTCTGCAAATGGGGTTTGGTTAAGATGCTCCTCCAGTTCTCCAGGCGGCTCGTCCCCCATCCACGTAGGACTTTCAGAACTGCAGGTCGGAGCAGAAGGAGCCGGCGTAGCACATTGAGGGAAGACCCCAGTAGTCAAGTTCTCCAGGCAAAGACGTGGGGGATTTGAGATTTCTTCCAGACCCCATTAGCAATATGTTTCTCAAAAGGGAACTGGCCGTGTAGCTTCCCCCCATGTGATATTATGTTCGAAGGGCTGATGCTGGTTGCATCTTGTTATATGCTGGGTGCTGGGGGCACCCATGTGAGCCAGCCCCAGCCCCTTCCCTGCCTTCAGGGTCTCGGCAGGCAAGAGAAGACCTGTGAATGGGTGGTCCCAACATCGAGAGGCCACAGGGAGCTGTAAAATAGCTTGGGCACTGGGCTCAGGTTCAGAGTTCAGACCTAGCTCTGCGACTTGCCAGCTGTGTGGCCCAGGGCAGGTTACTTAACTTCTCTTAATCAGAGCTTAAAGAAGTTGGCCTAGGAAGTACTCCGTGGGCGGTGGCCGTGCTTTGTCTGCCTCCTCTTCTTCCTGTTGGGGAGGTGGGGAGTCCTGCCGTGGGGTTCTGGGGGTGTCCAAACACGACGACCGACTGACTCTGAGCAGTGAGATTGGCAGCGGTTTATTAGTCACCTTTACCCATAGCCCTGGGGAAGAGGGCTCCACCCACCTCGCAGGGCCACCCGGGGGCACCCCTGGGGGCAGTGTGAGCCAGCAGGGGCTTGGGGGCCGGCTCGGTAGCAGTGGGGGTGGGGTGACCCTTGGTGCCCGCTGGAGGATGTGGTTGGTTTGCTTGAATAATTCCTCGTGCTGGCAGGGATGTAAAACCCATTAGGGTGAGGACCAGGTGGGGTGCCGCTGGTATGGCTGATGGGGGTTCCCGTGAGGTGGGGGGCATCATCTGACGTGAGCCGGGGTCTCAGATGAGACCGGGGAACCCCATGAGTCTCCAAGATGTCAAGGCAGTGCTTGAATTTGAGGTCTTCAACGCAAGCCATGATAGAATCCCCATCTTCCAAAGCCCCCTGTCTCTGGCTCTGAGCTGGGCCTGGGGGGTGCTGTCTCTCACCTGTGCCTCCTCAGCGCTGGCTTTGAGAGGTGCCATCACCACATGACCCAGAGCTTCATCATCTTCACCCTGGGTTCCCCTCCCTCCTTTCCTCCCCACCCTCAGAAGCTGACTTTCCACCTGCCTGAAGACCATCCCTGATGACATCTGCCCTGTCTCCTGGATGGAGACGCCATCCTGGAGCACCACTAAGGCCGGCAGCTTTCCCACGCTGTCACTTCGTCCCCCGCCTTCCTGCCGGCTGGCACTCTTTAGCCTCACCCTGCCCATGGTGAGACAGACCGAGGAGTGAAGCCACTTCCCATTTAGACAGCTGGGAAGGAGCAAGCTGGGGTAGCTCTGGTGGGCTCCTAAGCCCCCACCTTTTCCATGAGCTTCTGCAGACCCCTGGAGCAAGGCACACCAGGGCTTCTCGCTGCTTTCACGTATTGATCTCTTTGGACGTTATTGATCGGCTGAGGCTTGCTTGTCCCTGAAACTTTTGGCCCCCAGCTCTCTAAGCTTTGTGGTCTTGGGCCTGCTTTTTGCTGTTGTCCTCTTGATTTCCTAACCCTGTATTTGTGTCTTCCCATCGGGTGAGTGTGTGTGATCACCCCTGACCAGCAGAGGCTGAGGTGGGGACTCGAATTCCACAGACACAGGCTCCATGATCTCATCCAGTGCCTGGACAGGGCAGGGCTTGCTATGCCCATTTCACAGATGTGCAAGTAGAGGTTCAGCACAGACACTTTCTCATCTACTGCAGTGGCCTCACATGAGCCCCTGGCCTTTCCTCCTGGGTGCTTTGCTGGTTGGTGGGAAGCCATGGCCCCCCCATCCCCCCTCATGTGGCCCCAGCCTCCCTCCAGCAGGCTGCTCCCCCTCCACCACCTGCCTCCCTGGTCCAGAGTGCATTTCTTGGGACACTGGTTCCACAGGATATCAGTGGGTTTCTTGCAAAGAGAAATAAAACAGGGATGAAAGTGGGGTGAGGCCTGTGATCAAGTAGACCTGGCAGATGCTGGTTGAAGCCGGGGGCATCCCAGGACCCCCAGACGCCAGTGCACTTCGGCCTCTTCACGGGGTCCACGTGGCTGGAGTGTTCCCACATGCGTCTGATCCCGGACGCCTCGTCCACGTGCCCCAGCGAACCCGGAGTTCCCCTGGACATGGCCAGTGAAGCCCAGCTTTGACAGAGAGTGACACTGGGGGCTTCACAGCCCTGGTCCTCCACGACCACCCCTCCCTCTCTCCCAGCAGCTCTCCAACATGGGACATCAGGGTGAGCAGGTCTCCTGCCTTGGGGATGGCCAGCACCCTGCCCAGAGGCCAGGGTTCTCTGGAGGGTGGCAGGCATCGTTTCCCTGGCATCAGTGTGGCATCCTGCGGCTGTGGCCCCTGCTGGCCGGGAAGGGCTCCCCTCTTGCCCAGCCCCTTGCTCCTGCACTGGATCATTCATGCGTGGAGACAGCTAGCTTTGCAAGGGGGTTGGCTTCTCTCTCGTTCTTCCATTCACCCAGCATTCGCTGAGCTCCACCCTGGGCCAGCCCCTTGCTTGTGCTTTGGATCCAGAGATGAAAACGAGTCGTCTCCGCCCACAAGAAGCCCAGGGTGTCTTAGAGGAGGCGAGTGCTTGAATGAAACCTTGCAAAGCTGTGTGCAGGGTCCGCTAAGGGGTGTGGCATGGAGAGAGCCGTTGTTGGTGGCTCAGGTTCAGCCCGGACAGGCCCGTGGGAGAGAGCATGTTTGAGCTTGAACTTGAGCTGAGTCTTCCAGGTTGTCTGGGCACCAGGCCGGCAGGTGGGGGAGAGAAGGGGCATCCCAGATGGGGCACGTGTGACAGCAGGCAGCATACAACATTCACAGGTTATATATCGTCTGGGGCTAAGTTAGATGTTGCTTTTCTGATTTTTAGTCCTTTTCCTTGAAACTCATGGAAGGAATCTGTTCTCCTGGAAAGAGAACTGAGCCTGAACCCGGACAAGCACTGGGTTTGGGCTTGGCCATTGCTCGCTGGGTGGTACTGGGCGTATTTCTCCATCTCCTTGAGCCCCAGTTTCCCTTTTGGGTCCAAGGGGCTCATGATTCCCAAGGTGCCAAGGATCCAGTGAGGGCCAGAAAGCCTGTTTCACGCAGGGGATGCTGTGCGGATGTGAGATCTCTTGGTGATGGTTGTATGTTTGAAATCTCTCTTGTCTCTCCCTTGTGCAGCCATGGCTGGTTGGGTGAGGCCCGAAGAAGCCGCCTCCAGCAAGAGGTAGCGGCCCAGAGATGGCTGTGCTGGCGTCTGTCTCCAGCTTGGGGCCCCCTCGGGGCTTCCTTCCAGAGGCGCGACCACATCCCCTCACCACCCAGCCTTCCTCGGGTCCTGGCCCAGCGCATGGGGCAAACTCTCCCCGGTGCTGGGACCCCTCCCAGGTTTCCATCGCCCAGCGGATCCCCCAGGGCTGGAGACACAGCCAATGACTGGCCTCCTCGGGGAAAGCTTGTCCCGCCCCAGGTGCTAGGAGCGGGGCCCGACTCACCAGAAGCCCCCAGGGACTGAGGGGGCCCAGGGCGCCATTTTGATTCAGCCCTTTGGCCTGGGTCTCGTCTTTCACCGTCAAACACTTTCTGCTTTTGGTTCCATGCAGGGAGTCAATTCTCTGAAAAATTTCAGTTTGCCAAACTGCGTATATTAAGCAATGTTGAGTTTGTCTTCTCACTTTGCCTTCACTCAGCAAAGACATAAAACAATGCTCAGATTTCTTCCAGTGACGGCTTTTATGGAGCAAGCGCCTGTGGAGTGCTGGGTGCTTCCGGAAGTTACCTTACCTCATTTTCACAGTAACCCTGTGAGGCAGCCTTAAAATTCAGCTTCTCTCAAAGAGGTAACTGCGACACAGGGATATGGGCTGACCTTACCGAGGTCACACCCTCGACGAGGGACAGTTTGGTTTGAGCTTCGGTCTCACCTCAGAGTTCGTATTCTCATGATGGCTTTCCGCTCTTCAACATGCAGAGGAACATTAAATTGGTATAAACCCCGCCGACAAGGAAGCAAATAAATCTTATTTAGTCTGTGTGGTTTGTTCACAGTTTTATTTGGGGCTGGTGGGACTTTCTGATACACTGTAAATAGCTCAGGGTTCTTTGGGTTTCTTTTAAGAATTCTAACAAGTCTGGGGACTGTCTGGCTCATCCTCACTTCGGATTGACATGCCCAGTCTGTGGAGCATTCTGGAAGCAGAGGGCAATGCGGCTATGGAAGGTGGCCTGGTCACAGTCCTGAAGGAGGCCCAAGTCCATGGGGCCCGGGGCAGTGCACGGAGGCTGTGGGAGGGCTGGCTTTCCACCAGGACGAATGTTCCAGGTGTCGAGCCAACTGCAGGCAGGGGAGCCTCCACCAGGGCAGCTGGAGAGAGGAATTCCAACCTGAGGCCAGGCTCAGGTTTCCCAAATGCCAGTACCAGGTGGAGGTGATGTGAGAGCCGGGGACGATGCAGTGGGTCTGCCCGACAGCGGATGTCTTCATCCCGCAGGGTCATCCTCAGTGCTGACACACGTCCCCCCTGCTGACACACGTCCCCCCTGCTGACACACATCCCTCCTGCTTTGGGGGTGGCAATAATTTTATTGTGGGAAATTGATCATTTAAGCAACCCCCTTCTAGGTCCCTCTGAGGTCTGTTACAGGGTAAATTGTGTCCCTCAAAAGCTGTGTTTGCACACTAACCCTGGGACCCGTGAGGGCAGCCTTATTTGGGAAAAGGGTCTTTGCAGATGGATTGGAGTTAAGACAAGGTCACCCTGGAGTAGGGAGGGCCCGAAATCCAGAGACCCACCGGTGTCCCTGTAAGAGGAGAGAGATTTGGAGACAGAGGGAAGAAGGGCGTGTGGAGATGAAGGCAGAGACTGGTGTGTGCAGCTGCAAGCCAAGGAGCGCCAAGGATGGCTGCATCCACCAGAAGCTGGGAGAGGCTGGGCAGGAGGCTCCCCCAGAGCCCTCGGAGGAGCAGGGCCAGCTGTCACCTTGGCTTTGGACATCCGGCCTCCAGAACTGGGAGCCGATAAATGTCTGCTGTTTTGCACCCCCCGGTGTGTGGTGCTTTGTTCTGGCAGCCGTGGGGCACTCAGACAAGGTCCCCTCCAGCCCTGGGGCTCGGTGAAAAGCTATAGGGACAAAGCGGCTCATGACTTTTGGCTTGTCGTCAACCTTCTTGGTCATCTCTGTTTGTTGTCTCCACCTCATGCTTCAGGGTAAAAAGCAGGTAACTATTCTAGGGTCTTCCCCCCATGTCCTCTCCTCCCCCTCCCACGTGTCTGTGCACACACCTTGCTGTTCCTGTAGTGGTTAATTTCGTGTCAACTTGGCCTGGTTGTGGTGTCCAATTTGGTCAAGCAAGCCCTGGCTGATTGTTACTGTGAGGGCATTTCATAGATGGGTTTACAACATTAGCCAGTTGATTGCATCTATGGCTAACTGCATCTACAGCCAACAAAGGAAATTGTCCTCAGCAATGAGGGGAATCTCCTCATCCAACCCATTGGAGGTCTTAAAGCAAGAACTGAGGATTTCAGCAGTCGGAAGGAAGAGTGCCTATTTCTGCTTCAGCCAGCCAGCCTCTCCTGGGACTACCCCTTTGCCTTCATGGGGGTCTCCAGCTTGTGGCCTGCCCCGCAGAATTTGGATGTGCCAATCCCCATGGTCATGGCAGCCAATTCCTGTAATACATGTCTTCAGACAGATGGATAGATAAATCGATCGATTGATTGATCTTGTCAGGTCTGTTTCTCTGGAAAGTCCTAACACTGTTCTCTTTGTCAGCTCCCGGATAGACTGAGGGTCTTCAGGCAGTGTCCCCAGAGTGCAGAATGAGTGGACAGGTACGGGGAGCCGCCTGTCTTAGCCCTGGGGAGGGACACCTTCCCGGAGGCACCGGGTGCCCTCTCGCCCCTCCCCAGGTCTCATTTCCTCTCTCCGCAGGCCCCCCGCCTCTCCACTTCCCTTGCTCACAGCTCTTCCAGCAGGATCATTGTCTCCACTTCGGAAACAATCAAAAGCCCTCCCTCCGTGTCTGCAGATGAGCCTTTTGAGAACCACTTAAGGGTCGGATGGACGGCTGCCTCAATGGGCCAAGGATGCCTCTGAGGGGCCCCTGGCCATGTGGGCACCCCCCATCGTCTCTGCTCTCATCCCACCTCAGCCCTGGCTCCTCCCTCTGCTCCATCCTACTCTCCCCCTTCCCTTCACAGGTGTCCAATCCTCATCTGTGCCCTCCAGGGCCTGCTGTGCGCTAGGCTCTCCCTCTGGGAGTCTGTTTTTGGGGAGCCTGGCCCATGCCAAGGGCCTTACAAGCTGTCAGGCCCGAGGACCCTGGCCATGAGGAGGGCGCTGGAACTGGAGCACTACGCCGGTGTCACTGCAGCCCCTGTGGGCTGACATCCTCAGAAGGGTGGCCACGGGGCAAGCCGATTTACTTACCGCTCGCAAGGGACAGGGGACATGAGCCTGTGACAGACAGGATCCTCAGAGGGGTTCCTTCAGGGACCTGGGGCGGGGCAGGGTGCTGAGGGCCTCTCTCAGGCAGGCAGCCTTCCCTGCTTCCTTGTTGCTGGACGCACAGTCAGTGTCTTCATTTGGCTGATGTGGGTGTGATCAGATGCCTTGACTTCCCCTCAGCTTGACTAAACTATAGACAGCCCCCTTCCCCTTTACTCCCTCTTCCTCTCCCCACCCCTTACAAGATCCAGGCGGCCTAACTGCAGCTGGAGAAAGCATTCCGAGCTGTGTGCAAGCCCAGGGCCCTGCTTACCCACCCACAGGCCCTCAGAAACCCTGCCACCCTCGATTCCAGCAGAGTTGAGCTCAGATATCTGGTCTCTGTCCTCTACTGAAATGCCTGGAATGACATCCCTCTTGCCTGTTTGCAGTTGTCCTGTGTGCAGTTGCCGTGGGCAGATGGAGCGCTGTCGGAGGCCCTGGGGATGCTTCGAGGAGCAAAGTCGCTCCTCCTTGGCGCTTGGGTTCCGAGGAGGTGGGGGAGGAGGAAATAAGGCCACACGCATCCAGCACTTTGCACAGTGGCCAGTGCGTGTAACACGCTCCACAGGCATCAGCAGTTTGTGCCCCTTCGTTTCCTCTCACACTCCTGGGGACTGGACTGCCTTGTGCTCTTCGTCACCAGTCACGGGGCAGGGACAGCGGTGCCTACTCGGGCTGCGCACATGGCCAAGCCGCTGTCATGAGCCCCATGCTGGGCCGTGGACCTGGGCGAGCGCCAAGGCTGCACTGGCCAGATGTAGTGCACTAATAAATGGAAAATATTTATTTATTGGATAACAGTTAGCACACACAATTTGTTTTGCAAACTGCAATCATATAAGCCAAAGCACAGAGCAGAGAGAGCACTGGGTGGGGGGTGGGGACCCGGCTGCAGCCTGTGTTCCTGGGCCTGGTGTGATAGCGCCTCTTTGGTCTGCCTGGGATCAGGCCCTTAAACAGAGGTCACTCAGCATTCCTGGGTCACGGTGCCTTTTTTGTTAAGTTTGTTTCATTTTTAAAGAATTGCACAAGTAATTATTGGTAAGTATACTCTGGTTGTGCAAGATGGAAAGTGACATTTTTACTCCCTGTATTGAGAGCCTCAGGGCCAGGTACAGCTTTGGGGGAGCCCCGTGGAGGTTTCGGGGACGAGCAGGGCTAAAGCTGCCTAAGGAGCCCTTACCCGGACCTTAATCTCGTCCCGGAGGATCCCTCCAGATTGGCTCTTGCCGACCGCACCCCAAGTTTCCTGCATGTTTGGCTGAGCTTCTAACTGGGAGGCCTGGGGGCTCTTCCAGACAAATCGCCCCTCCCATGTGCAAAGTGCTTCACCACGTCTCAGGCCACCAGGGTTGCTGTGACAATCCACACCATGGGTTGGCTCAGCAACAGGCACTTACTAGTTTGGGGGGCTACAAGCTCAAAATCAAGGCGTTGGCAAGGCCACGTTTGTTCCCGAAAGTCTGTGGCAGTCCGGCTGGCTCCCCACAATCCTGGGGGCCCCTTGGCTGGTGTCCCTGCCTCATCACAGGGTGCTCTCTCCTGGTCTCTGCTCCCCCGGGTTCCGCTGACTTCTGCGGTGAATTCCTTCTGCTTGTGAAGGACTCTGTCATAAGGATGACGCCCCGCCCTGATCCAGTGGAGCCACGTCTAATGGGATCTCAGGAGAACCCGTCCCTACGTGGTGGTGCGTGTTCACAGGGTTCCCACCCACGGGGACGCGGTAGGGTAAGAGCACGTCTCGGTGGGGTATGTAATTCAATCCGCCACAGCCAGCGTCAGTCCTGCTACTCAGCGTGGTCCACGAGCCAGCAGCTTTGGCGTCCCCGGGCACTTCTCTAAGTTGGCTGAGCCAGAATCTGCCTTCTCACCAGATCCCTGGGGAACATGTGTGCCCACAGCCGTGGGGGAGCCGCCGGTCTCCACACTACCTTCCCGTGCATGAATATTGTCACGCGTGGACACAGGAGGACACAGGCTCCCACAGGCCAAGGGACCCACCCAAGACCACGTGGATGGTTCAGGTGGAACCCAGACCTCACCCAGGCTTTTCAGGGCTCCCTTTGAATCCAATAAGCACTCACTGCGGCTTGCATGCTCGCTCATTTAATCCTCTCATCCACCCCAGGAGGGAGGACTTCCCATTTTACAGATGTCCAAGGTGAGGCTTGGAGAGGTTAAGTAACTTGCCTTAAGATTCCACCCTTTGATGTAGCTCCTATATGAATGGAGTTGACCACTTAGGAATTGTAAGCAAGGATGATCTTCCAGGCAGACTTTTCATATTTGTCCTGGCATCGTGAGCCCCACATGAGGTCTGGAATTCGAGGTTTGAATCGTGGTGACACCCCTGAGGGCCGAGAGGGCAGATCCCCTCCTCCCTGAGGCCTGGGTCCCCCCCACCCCATTCTGTGTACTGTAAAGCTGTGGTGAGTATTAAATGAGGTGCTACATGCTGGAGTGTGTCATAAACTGTAAAGTGCTGTGCACGTGCAGTTAGGAGCCTTGTTCTCCAGGGACCCTGGCACGATGGTGGAAGAGGAAGGCGCTCGGGGAGAACGGAGAAGTTGCAGTAGGTGGAACTCAGGGTTGCCATGGGAACCAAAGCTCTGAGGCTGATGGAAGCAGGAAATGCCATCTGGTTTTAAACACCAAAAAGCCTCGACTCACACTGGACTTATTTCTGTAAACAGCAGAATTAACATCATCCTCTTGCAGCTACGTCAGCCCAGAGCAATCTGGAGATTATTTGTCTTTCCCCTAATTTCCATGGTCAGATCTGGACAAAGCATCTCAGGAATTCCTTATCCATCAGCTGTCACTTTCAAAGAAACCTGGACAAGTCACTTAGAAAATCTGAGCATAAATGGAAGGACGACGGGAGACGGCCACCTGCTGTCCCAGGCTGTGCAAGCTTGCAGGGAAGGCTGGAGGTGGTGTCCGGGGACAGCAGTGGGAAGTCTGGATCCCAGTTGGAGCTAAAGCTGGAGGCCGCTTAGAGAGCATCCAATCTTGCCTCCAAATCATGGCTTGATAAAACAGGTTCAGAGAGGGACGGTGCCTGCCCAAGGTCACACAATGAATCAGTAACAAAACGCTCATTTCTGAATTCACGGTTGTTTCCACCACACCAATCGCAGCTCCCTTTGGTATCTGTTCCAGCATCGTATGTCACTCCCCAGGAAGCGTTAGATTTGGGATGTCCCTGGTTTCCCTTGGGCTTTGCAAGATGAGAAGCAGAACTTTCTTGAGTCTTTCACCTTCCAGGGATTCGACACAGGAAGCCACCATTTCTTAGGAGAAACAAGATTCCTGTATACTGCTTGAGCCCAAATGAACCAGGATGAAAATCATAAAACCAGAGGACTATATCTTCAATTCCCTGAAATCTAGAGGATGCCTGATGCCCCAATCCAGCATCTCATTTGTGGCAATGAGAATGTTTTTCACAGGGGTGGCCAGGAATCGTTGAAGCAGAGGCCCTGCTGAGAATCCTGACCCAAGGTGGCTGTGCAGTGCTGTGCAGCCTCGCTTGCCCTCTCTGAGCCCATTTGCCATGTGCACCATCAGGCAGGTTCAATTTGGCCATTTCTAAGCTTCGTCCGGCTTTGACATTCTGGGACTTGATAATGACTTTCTAAGAAAGGAAAGATCTGTTGCTCCTGGAGTTATCCTAGTACTCTGTTTTCAGCTGACATAACCTGAGTGTCATTTGGGAGTTTCCTGTGAATCAGGCTTGAAGGTAAATGGTCTCGATCCAGTCTTAAGGTTTGGGGGCCTCTGAGACCACTGTCCCCAGCCACCCAAGATCAGACACGATGGTATGTGTGCCCATGGCCATGTAACCCCAAGTCACCCCACCACAGCCCCGGCTGCCCAGCCTCTGTCCTGTGCCCTCCTGCTGGGTTACACGCAGCTTTTTGCAGGGAGCCCAGAAAATCTCCTGGCCCCACAGAGTTAAGGAGAAGCCCTGTCCTGGGGGGACCCTGCTCGGCTCCCCCCTTGTCGCTGAGGGCTGTTTCTGGGCCAGGTTGTGTTAACGGGAAGCCGCATCCCCTGGGGGTTCTCGCTTGCCTGCTGCCCCTGGGGGTAGGCGAGGTCCTCCTGTCCCTTTCCCACGTGCTGGGAGCTATAGGAACCGCCACGTGGCTCTCTCAGGGGAGCCTCCAAGTTCAGCAGCAGGGTTTGGGGATCCCTGGAGCTGTCACCCTAAGCGGCTCCCCAGTGGGGGATGGGAGGCCAGACAACAACATCTGCAATTTGTTTCCACCCTGGTTCCCTGGGCAGGAAAATGGGGCCTGCAGCTGTTTGCCCATTTCCCAGGAGTTAGCGCTTTTGTCTGAAAGAACTTGGGAAATACCAGATGGGCTGGTCAAGGCCTGCTCACCAAATAGCTCCATGCTTCCAGCTCAGCTAAGGCAGGGGCATAGCAATCCTAACTGTTTGAGCCGGAGGGAGTTACTTATTCCCTCGGAACCTCAGTCTTCCCATCCATAAAAAGGGGGTAATAACCCCCCCTCACAGTTGTCATGAGGATTAAATGAGGAAAAGTACCCTAGTGCTCAGCACAGAGAGGCTGCTCAACAAATCTGTAGAATTTGCAAGGCACTACCATTCTCCTGAAGCATACCAAGGAAAGTTGTGCACGGCAAATCCCACTTTCTAGGCCAGAGGAACCTTAGCTCAAAGAGAAGCATGACTTGTTAGCGATTACAAATCAGCTGCTTGTATACTGAGGTCTTGTGGACATCTCAAACCAAGACATTTTCTTATGCTCCACAACCATGAAATATCTCACTTGCTGGACCCTTTAAAGAAATTATGGGACTTAAAATGAGCTACATTTAAAAACAATTTTTTTAAAGAGAGCTATATTCCCTTGAGACATGACACTTGAGGAAAGTGAGAACTGAGAAAATCCAACTTCCGACATTTCATTGACTTCCTTTTCTTGCAGTTTGCTGGGAGGGACCAGGTTTGGAAACCAGTTTCGTTGCATGCATCTTTCCGGCATTATTCTGCCTATTTCTGGCTGTGGTAGTGTTTGTGATGACAATGTCTGGTGTGTTCTTTGAGAAGTTAACACCTCAGAAAACAGAGCCTCCTTCCGTGATGAATGCTCAGCCCAGGAGAGAGAGGCAGAGAACATCTCCCCAGAAAATCATTCAAAATTGGGCCAGGCAGGAAATCTGGAGAAAAGACCAGTGTTCTTCCTTCCTGTCTACAGTTAGAGGCATCCAGAATTACAATACGGGAACCTGAGGGACATGCTGGGCCCAAGGTTGCAGAGCTGGTGAGTGGGGACAAATTTCTTTTAAAAGCTCAAAAAAGCACAGAGCCCTAAGGTGAAAAGTATTAATAGCTTTGACTACATAAAAATTAAAGATTTCTCTTTTTTTTAAGTAAAGGACACATGTTAAACAGTGGGGGAAATATTTTCCATACCTAAATCCGACAAGGGATTAATAACTAGGTTACACAAGAAATATTTGTAAACCAAGAAAAGGCAGTTGACGGAGATGAAACTTGAATGGATGACAAGTATATTGAGAGAAATGCAAATTACAACAGCAAAATTCCATTTTATACCCATCCATCAGAATTTCAGAAATGAGATGGGTGGTGCTGGGTGCCGGCAAGGATATGGGTTGTGTTGCCCGGGACAGCCATTCCGGAAAGCAGTCTGGCAGCATACTGAGCATGCACCTTGTGTGCCCAGATCCACTTCTTGCCCTTCTGCTCTACTCTGTATCATGGGGGCCTGGCTGGGTTTCTGTGCTCTTGTTAGCTGCCAAGAGGCACTGGTGGGAGGTCGGAAGGCAAGAGGAAGGGAGAAGCCAGAGTCTTTCTGTCCCTCCCTTCTGGCTCAGGTGGCCTCTCCAAGCAGCAGCGGGACAGCCCAGGTGATCCCAGCTTCTCTCAGGTAACCCCTCCTCCCTCCATCCCTCCAGCCAGGGGTGGTAGCACTCTCCTGCCATTGCTGACTCGGAGCTGCCTTGTGGCCCAGGCAATTTCTCAGCTCTTTCATTCCTTGAGTA
>PVKY010007385.1:0-14976 GCA_004027775.1 Bradypus variegatus | reverse complement strand
TCTTATAAAGACCCCTGTCAAATGGATTAAAACCCATCTTGATTCAAGTTGGCCTTCTCTGAATAGATCCCACTCAAGATCCTATTCAAAATGGATCCACACTTTAATAAAAGGTCCCATTTACAAAGGTCCTATTTATCCACAGGGGACCAGGGGTTAGGACTTGAGCAAGTCTTTTTTAGGGGGCATGATTCAACCCCTAACATTTAATATAAAATCTTATGATAAGTATTTTCTGAGCCTAAAGAAAAAGGTATTCCAACAACTCTGAATTTTCCTCTTGCAAAAATATTCTGATTATTGGAAACAGAAGAGTGAAAGTTATGGTTTTTTTACATTGTATAAAATATAAATTCTCTGATATTGAAAATGGCTGGGTCCATGACTACAACCATTCTCACATTGCTTACATTTTTAGTGTTTTACACCAGTATGAGTTCTCTGATGTTTTCTAAGGACTGAACTATATCTAAAAGCTTTCTCACACTATATTCATCTAAATTGGTTTCTCAACAGTATAAATCCTCTGATATACTCTACATTTTCTACTATATTTATACTACATTTAAAGGCCTTTCCACATTTCTGACACTGATAACATTTCACATCACTATGAATTCTCTGATATCCTTTAAGACTTGAACTAAACCTAAAGGAATTTTCTCACTTGTTACATCAAAAGGTATGAATTCTCTGCTGTTAAGATGTCCATGAAAAGGAAGGTCTTTTCCCATTTCTTACATTTAGGGGGTTTCTCACCAACATGAAATGATGCACAGAAAGCTGCTAACCACTACTAATGACGTTCCCACAATACATTCATTGGGTTTCTTACCAGTATGGATTTTGTGAAGAACCTTATGGCTTTCAACAAAACAAAAAACTTTCCAACATTCCTTACATAGGGTTTCTGCCTAGCAAAGTTTGAGTCACAACTAAAGCCTTCCCAAATTCATTACATTTAAAGGATTTCTCAACAGTATGAATTCCTGTTTGAGGAACAACTAGAGACTTTCCCATATTCTTTACATTCATGGGTTTTTCACCAGTATGAATTCTCTGATCCAGTCTAAGGCTTCTACCTTGAATAAAGGCCTTCTCTATTCCTTACCTACCCAGGGTTTCTCACTAGCATGAATTCTGTCATGTTGACCAAAGTTACAGCATTAACGAAAGGCCTTCCTACATTCTATGCCTTTACAGGGTTTCTCTCCAGTATGAATTCCATGACACACTCTCAGGCTTTTACTACAACTAAAGGCCATGTCACATTTCTTACATTCACAGGGTTTTTCATAAGTATGATTTCTACCATACTGCACAAGGTGTCAGTCTTGACAAAGACTTCCCAGATTCCCTACATTCACTGGAGTTTCACCAATCCTAATTCTTTCACGTCAATCAAGTTTAGAGACATGACTGAAGGCCTTCCTGCGTTCCTTATGGTTATAGGGTTTCTCACCATCCTCTGATGTAATAAAAGTATTTATAATTACTAAATGTCTTCCCACATTCCTTATACTGGAGAGTTCCTCTCTCTATTTTATATAGAGTAAGAAATAAATGCTTTCTATACGTGGGAATTCGTTCATATCTTACCTCATTATCATATTCTAATTTGAAAGAAACAAGGAAAAAGGCTTTTTTTCTATACCAGAAAAACTAAATCTATGGGCTAAAGAAATCTAAAATGCAGTTATACAATTTGATAAAGGACACAGAGAGTTCAGAACATAATGAGATGTTATTTAAGAAAATTAGGTTGATAATTAAGGAAACAGGCTAAGTTTCTAACTTTTAAGAGTGAATCAGACTATTTGGGGAGCTTGTTACAAATACATATGTTCAGGCACCATCCTTGTCTGACAATCAGAATCTATAGGAATAAGCCTTATATAACAGTTTCGTTATCCTTAACAGATAACTCTAATGAAGATCAAAGTTGAGGAATCCCCATATCCAGCTACTGCTAGGGTGACCAATGATCCCAGTTTTCCTGGAACTATCCCAAATTTAGCACTGAAAATTCCTGCACCATGGGAAATCCCTCCCTGGGACAAGAAAAATCCGTTTTCGGCAATGGATGGGGAAGCTACTGGGGAAAGTGCTAAATCTATACAGCATCCCAAAAAGTAAAGGGCTGAAAACAACTCTGTTTTGAAGCATTAAATAGATACAATGTAGATTATTACCTTCTGTAGATGTTCAGTTTTTCCCTTGACTGCTGACATTAGCAACCATGATTTGTGGTTCACAAAAATGGATGAAAGGAACGATAAGATCTTGTGGTATATTCAAGCTGACTCACCAGTGTTGGGGACTGAATCATGTTCCCCGCAAAAGGCAAGCTCAGGTCCCAGCCCCTGGGCCTGTGGGTGTGAGCCCATTTGTAAACAGTAACTCTGAAGATGTTATTAGTTAAGGTGTGGCCATACTGAATGAGGCTGGGCCTTAACCCAGTCTAACTGAAGTCCTTAAAAGCAAAGGAAATTGGACACAGAAGCAGCACCCATGAGCAACAGCCAGAAGCCGGAAATCAATGGAACCTGGAATAGAAAGGAGATGATAAAGACATGGGCATTTCCATGAGATGGAAAGCAAAGGTACCCCAAAGATTGCTGGCCAGGCAGGAGGTACCAACCCAGAAGGTGGAAAGGCATCTAGCTACTGAAACGATGAGCCAATAAATTCCAGTTGTTAAGTCAACCCATTGTATGGAACTTCTTTTAGCAGCTAGGAGACTAAAACAAATGGCTACTATTTCTGAGTCTTTTTAAGAAACAAAAAAAACTTTGGTCACATCATCACATCATTTGGAGTGAGTGTTGTATCAGTCCCTACGATGTGACCACAGAAGGCAACTTAAGTGCATTGTAATCGTGAAAGTTAACAGTCCATGTTTGAGTTTGCCTGTTGTGGTTTGTGTTGAGATGTTGCCAATTTAATTAACACTGTGAATACTGTGACCATGTTTTCTAAGAGTTCAGATAATAAAAATGAGAACAATTATAATATCAACACAAGAGTGACCCAGACATCACCAAAAAAGAAGGCTAAAGAACTGTTACCTTAATGACAGATGGAAGGACACATGGAAATGGATTAGGGAGGTGAAGGGCCAAGAGCAAGCATATTGCACAACATGTAGAGAAAAACTGGGGGTTGGGTATGGTGGAGAAGGGGATGTGAAAATACATATGGAGCCTGAATCTCACAAGTTTGGTATGAGACAGGCAAGTATTTCTAATCAATCAAAAGTTTTTTCACCTTCCAAAAAGAAAACAATGCTCAGTTGAAAATAGTGGCCACAAAATTAGCTTGGGCATACTACAAGAACAAACACCCCTTATCATATCATTCCCTTGATTGTTCTATAAAACTGAATAAAGTACATTTCTTGATCCAGTGGTTGCAACTGTGGGTAAACCAAAGAGGAAATTTTGATAACTGATGGGTTGGCCTGATGTATTGGGTTGATTCTTCCAAATCCTGCCAAATGTGGTAAGCTGATAATGGCCTCCAAAGATATACAGGACTTAATCCCTGGAACTTGGGAATGTCATCTTATATGGCAAAAGAGACTCTGCAAATGTGATTAAGTTAAGGATCCTGAGATGAAGATATTACTCTGGATTATTTGGGTGGACTCTAGATGTAATCACAGATATTCTTGTAAGAAGGAGGCAAAAGAAGATTTGATGACAGAAAAAGCAGATTTGTGCCCACGGAAGCAGGATGCTACTCTGATGGCTTTCAAGATGAAGGAAGTGACCAGGAGCTGAGGAATACAAGGAATGCAGCTCTAGAAGTTGGAAAACGCAAGGAAACAGATTCTCACCTAGAGCTTCCAGAGGAAGCATAGCCTTCCGACACCTTGGTTTTAGCCCAGTGAAGCCACTGGACTTTTGGCCTCCAGAACTATTAAGAGAATAAATTTATGGTACTTTAAGCCACCAAGTATGTGGTAATTTGTTAACACAGATATAGGAAACTAACACATCAACAATCACAGTTTCTACAGTATGTCAAGTAATACACTGAATTTCAGCAAAAAAAAAAAATGTTACCCCGACTTCTTAGGTACTTTGATTTGAAAAGTGAAGTTTCAAATAATCTTGATTGCTTTGAAGATTTTGATGAATCTGCAGCAACTATAAACAAGAGATTGTCAATATCTTGTCCAAATACAAAGTAGAATCATCTATCTGCATATTTTCAGTGTAAATGTAAATTCTGGTAAATTCCATTCAGTCTATGAACTTTTGTGATGATTACATCCATGTGTCAACTTGTCTAGGTTATGGGGTCCAGTTATTTGGTCAAGCAAGTACTGGCCTGATTGTTTCTGTGAGGATACTTCATGGATTTAAATCAGTATTGGGTTGTTTCATCTATGGCTCATTATGTCTGCAATCAACTGAGGAAATTGCCTTCAACAAAGAGAGGAGTCTCATCCAGTCATTTGAAGGCCTTAAAGCCCTATGGAATTTGGACTTGCCCATTCCCACAGTTGCATGAGCCAATTCCTGTAATACATCTCGTAACATTTACATTAAACACACACACACACACACACACACACACACACACACACACACACGTCCTGTCAGTTCTGTTTCCCTGGAGAAACCTGACTAATACAACTTCTTACAAAAGAAATGAAATGATCGTAAATGCCAACTGTCCTGCATACTTTGTACACAACACTGCTAAAAAGGGGTGTGACTGGCTTACTTCTGATATTGAGGCTTTCATAATGAAAGTTGGCCACTTTTTAGTTTAATCAAAATGTGAAGAAGCATTTAATGAGTTTCTGACTTCATAGAAACGGAAGAAGATAGCCTCCTTAAATCTATGCCTACAAGCTTGTTATTATTACCGCCAGCCATAGAAAAGATACTAAAATGGTGGCCTGTTATCAAGTCATATATTCAAAGAGTGGAGCAAAAAAGGATGCCCTTTCTACTAATTTGGAATTACACTGAAGGTAAGAATGGAGAAAAGGATTGCAGTAAAATAGAAATTTATACAATATGATGTTTCTCCAAAACTGTTTTGAGGATTTTTGAAGAGGCCATAGAAGAATAAAAAAAGAATAAACTGACTGCACCTGAGCTGTTTGATGTCATGTGTAGCTTGCAACAAAAAGTCATGTGAAAAATGACTCAATTTTTGGAAATAAGACTGATTCAGAACTCAAAAAAATTTAAAAGTGTCACTAGAAAAGGGCAGCTAAGTTAAACAGGACATTTTCATTTTCTTTACTAAAACTGTAACTTATTTGGAATTTAACTTTGATTTCACAAGTTCATATTGCCTCTGTAATTTAAAACAATTTTCCCTTAGAAAATGATATTTAACTTACGATGGCATCTGTGCTGGTTTGAAAGTGTTATATACCTCAGAAAAGGCCATGTTCTTTTAATCCATTCCTATGGGTGCAGACCTGTTATGGGTGGGGCTTTTCAATTAGGTTGTTTCAACTAAGATGTAACCATCCAATGAAAGGTCTTATTCCTTCACTGGAGTCCTTTATGAGAGGAAAAAAGACAGAAAAGGCCAAGAGCTCATAAAGAAACACCCAGAGAAGTTTGGAGAGAAAAAGGACCAGGAGATGCTGGCCATGTGCCTTCCCATGTGACAGAGGAAACCCAGATACTAGCAGACTGTCTTCAGAGAAGGTATTCTCCTCTCAATGTCTTAATTGGGACATTTTCATGGCCTTAGAACTGTAAATTTGTAAACTAATAAATCCCTATTGTAACAGGGAACCCATTTCTGGTATATTGCATTCTGGGAGCTTTAGCAAACCAAAACAACATCCGCTGTGCTTCAGAGTGTTTAAAAATTAGGGACATTTAAAACGTGAATGGCCTATATGACTAAACTTACAGATGCAAAGGACTTGGTTTACAAGTGGCTGCTCTACCAAAACAGGCCTGTAGATACAAAGTGGATGGACAGTTTTGGTGAGCTGGAAACTAATCCCCACAAGTCTAAAAACCGGTTGTTGCTAGTAAGTAAAATCCTAACTGTCATACACAAACACTTTTGTTGAGAGTCTATCTAGCTTGATGTCATCACACTGGGCTGACAATCACATTGGGCCGATACCAGGAATCAGTGTAATGTGGGTCTGATGACAGCAGAGTTGCAAATCAAAGTGAATTTTATGTTTGATAGTATTCAGTTTTACCACTATACAAAAGAAGAGAAGTGTGTCCCAAAGGCTACAGGCGGTCCAGTGTAGTATTACTAGAAAAGAAACCAGAACTGAGTAAAATTAGCCTCATGTAAGATGTGACAGAAAGAAACATGTCTTTTAAACATAGGTAATGTGCTAATTAATCGTGCTAATTAATCTTATTGTATTTAGAATCTCCTTTTAAAAGGTCATATTCATATGTCTCAAGTATACACAATAATGTAGCCTACAAATTTAAATATGTAATAAGAAGATTAAAAGTTAAAATAAATTGTTCAGAGAACAAAAAGAAACATTTTCCTCAAACCTATTTGTTTAATTAGTCTTACTATTAATTATTAATTAGTGTTATTGATATTCTGTTAAATGAAAGAATGTTACTGGAAAGAAAATAATTCGGAATCATGACAAAAAATTATTTTTCCTATTTCTACGTTAAGGTAACCCCTGTTGGTAAAATTATTTATTATATATTTTAATAGGGCTTGGGGGAGGGTCTGCTATGGCAATGTCCCGGGTTGGCTCTAAAAGGTCACTACCTCGTCCTGATGTATGGGGCATCCTTGAGTTCTGGAGCCCTCATCCCAGCCTACCCTGGTCCCGCCAGGCCCTATTCGACTCTTCTGGGCTCGGGGGACCTGCCCACTCAACTCATAACAGCAGTGTCTGGCCCGGCCGCCAGGGACGCGAGATCCCTCACCTGCCGACTCCCGGTGCAACAGGTGTCCCCGGAAGTCTCCGGGGCGCGGCGTGGGCGGTCCTTGCGGGCGATGGCCGCTTGTATGCCAGCGTTTTACGGCTTCCGACTACATTTCCCATAGGCAACTGCGATCAGGTTTAGTCAGACTTGGACTACATTTCCCAGAGGGCACAGGGTAAACTCGCCCCTCCGGCTGCTTCTCCGGTGTGCTGTGAGTGTTGGCCCCGAGGCGATCCTAGGACTTCTGGGAGGAAGAAGCCAGCGCTGGCTCTGCAGTGCTCGGGCCAGCACCGCGGGCTGACCTGGTCTTCTGTGAGGGGAAACGAGTGCAGGGCGTCCGGGGAGTGGGGGGCTCTGCAGATGCGGGCCGGCGTGGAACCTGGCCCCTGCCGGGCGGGGAACGTGGGGCTGTGCGAGGTGCTCGCGCTGAGGGCCCTGGGTGCGGACAGGGCTGTTCCTGCCGGGATCCCAGGCCTGCGTGTGCGGGACTAGCGTGGGAAAGGGGGCGGGGGTGGCTGTGTGGATAGGCGCATGGTGTCTAAGGGCGAGGGCGAGTGACAGGGCCGGCTGTGCGCCCGGCACAGCTGGGTGCGGGGCCTCTGTGTGGACCGGGGTTTCTGATCCGTGCTGCAGATCCCTGCTGCCTCCGGCATCTTCTCCTCTCGCGGTCACTTGGGGCTGCCCCAGACAGATGGCCCCAAGACGGGGGGGTCAGGTATGGAGCCCTTGAACGGAGTTTTTCAGCAGGAAGGCCCAGCAGGTCTTAAGATGGGGGGTGGGGGGTCAGACCTTGATGTGTCTTCCAGAAAAGCTTCTGAGAAGACTGGATGGAAAGTCCGCAGGAGCAGAACTCCCTCCTCATAGGATTTCCCGCTCGGGAGCTGCGCGAGGGCCCCTTACCTGTGGCCTAGAAGGTGTTTTCTGAGCCCCTCCATACTCCTCACAGGTTTTCTTCTCTTTCCCCAGTCCAGTCATTCTTCAAAAGAAGGACCCCAAGGAGAAAGAAATCATTGTTCTTGCACAACTAAAATTTAAGAATCAGGATGTTTTGTGTTTCCTTTTTGTTCATAAAATTATTGTTCTTTTAAGAACATGAGAGCATTTGTTTTCCTTTACCTGAAATATTCTACTTTATAGTGACCTACTCTAGATTGTCTTTCCTAGTGGAAACTGGGGGCTTTGGAGATGGAATAACCGTTCTCTGTAGCCCCTCTTTCTTTCTTTAGTTAATATTCTCATTACCTTTTAAAGAATTGTTCCTCTTCTGTGCTCTTTCTAAGCACTGTGGTGGTATGATACAGAAATACCGCTCCTGAAGTTTGCTGTTAGGGCTATACTTTACTCTCTAATTTGGTAAGGAGGAAACTAATATTGATATTGGGTTGGCATCACAGACTAGATGACTTATCTTCTATCAAGGCCTCATTGTCAAAGCATAACAAGATAGAAGTCGGTTTAATTATTTCAGTAAACACATGACAAAGGCATCTTCCATGTAAGGCTTTTAGAAATGGGAATGTGTATGTAGGTTTAAGCATGTAGGTAGATCTGTGTCTTCAGTAATTTGTATTTAAGGTTTGTCATCAGAGTCTGTTTCATGCATATCATTCTCCAACTGTCGAAGCCAGTGTGGTGTACTGTTTGAAGAGCATGAGCTCTGAAATTTAAGTATCTGGTTTTGAATCTTGACTCGGCTGTTTACTGCCTGTTTGAGCTTGGGCTATCTGTGCACACACTATTTCTACAACTCTAAAATGGGGATAACAATAGTTTCTATTGTAATGAGGATAAGATGTATTGATATGTGTAAGTCTCTTAAAACAGTGCCTGGAATGTAATGAGTGTGCAGAAAATATTAGCAGTTTATTGTTTGGCAATTACGAGTAATTCTCCTTCAGAAATCAGTAGCAATAGAAATGTGAATTTAATTGTGATGATTGTTTGAAAAGTTAAAGAAAAGAGCCTAGACTCAGTTGGTTATAAACAGAAATTCTCAAACTGAAATCATTTAACTTCCAGGTGACTACAAATCACCTATATTTATATCCAGAATTGTAGTTTATATCTATATATGTCTATTTCTTGGTGGAAGAAGCATTGTGATTTTATTTGATTAACAAAGCTGGTATACATAATAAAGATATTTAGAACTATTGATGTGCAATAAAATACTTTAATATCTCAGAATGATCTTGTACAAAATTAGAGTTCAAGATTATGGAAATAGTTAAGTAAATCACCCTACATTCATATGATGAAATATTATGAACTAATAAAAATTATGTTTATAGTTAGATATAAGAAGGAAAATACATATGAAGTACTTTTAAATTATACTCATAGTTATGGATAGTAGTATTCATGAACATTTTAAATTATATATGAATCGTATTTCATATCACAGGGTTTTGTAAGACATTTTGCCAGGACTGCATAGGATATATTTTAATTAGTTATTTCATGAAGAAAAAGAAGAGTTTGTGGGTATTTTCTGAGCATCTCTAGTGTACCAAGATAATTCTCTCTACTTTTCATTCATTCTCTCATTCAGCTTGTAACAGCCACCTACCTGACTTCTTTCAGAGAAGAATCTTATTAGTGAATAAACCCAATTGTACTGATGAGCTACAACTACAGGATGTCCAGGAACTGGTTTTCACTGATAAGCTTATTCAATCACGATTTTATTATGACTGGAATTTCTGAAGGCGGAATTAATGCAAGCTTGTTAAAAAACAACAACAACAACAAAACAGTAACCCCAAGAACTTGTGATAAGTTAAACTTACCCACAAACTTACCTTTCCAGACATAATAGTTATTAATATTTTGGTGTTCATTCCCCCTCCCCCGTTTTTATTAGCATATGTGTGGGGTTTTGTTTACTGTCTACAGAATAGAATCACACTAGGGAACAGAAGACTCTTCAACTCTTAGTTTCAAAAAGGAAAGCACAGATTTCATTACACACCCACACACAGCAGGAAGGAAAGGGAAGTGCTAGTGATGTTTCTCTTGTCTTTAAATACCTTGCAAGTGTTTACACCTTTGAGGGATTATAGCAATGTCATGTAAAAATTACCAGTGCAGGAAAAATGACTTCCAAGGATCTATTGTACAAATTACTTTTCCAATAACAAATTTATATAATAGAATAAGGTGACATGAGTTATAAACATTTACATTAATCTCCATGTAGCACAGAAAGAATAGTATTGAAACTTCTGTTAATGTTCCCAATTGTGCATTTTATCAGATTAGGATTTTTGAGCCACTTTATTGTATAGAATAATGTCTCTCTCTGTAGCTGCTGGGGAAAGGAGAAATTTAAATGTTAGAGAATTTTTCTTCAGTTTTTTTTTCCAACTATATATGTATATTTTTTAACTTTTTATTTTGAAATAATTTCAAACTTACAGAACAGTTAACAAAAATAATACAAACCCATCATATTCCCACACCCCCAGATACCCAGATTCACCAATTTTAACATTTTGCCACCTTTACTGTATCATTCTATCTATCATCTATTTTCTGAACATTTGAGAGCAGGTTGCACACATCATAATCCTTGAACAGATAATGCTTCTATGTACATTCCCTACAAACAAGGATATTCGCTTATGTTATCACTGTAAGTTCAGTTATCAAGGTCAAGTAATTTAATATTGATATGCCTTATATTTTATATTGCAGTTTTTTCTTATGTCCCAATAATGTTCTTTTAAGCCTTTTTCCTCCATTCTTAGATCCCATCCAGTATCATGTGTTGCATTTAATTGTTATTATCTCTAATAATTGTCATTATTATTTTATCCTTTCTTTTTTTTCTTAAATTGTGGAAACATTTCAGCTATATATATGTGTGTGTGTGCATGTGTATATATATATATACACACACAAACAAGCAAACTTCTTTGTTTGTTTTAAAAAGAAGATTTGCAATCTTAAGGCCAGGCTCAAATTTTTTGTTTAGAATTATAAGAAAACATGTCAGAGAAACTTGTAAGTAAACAATGGAAATGGCAAAATTGTTTCTTTTATGAAGATGAAATAAGGGTCATGTAATGTTCTTAATTTTCAATAATAGCTAGCTCACGTTAAGCAATTATTCTGATCTATTTAATGTTTTATGTGGGTTTTCTTTCTCTTCAATCAACCATATGCAGTAGCTGATATTTTTATCACTATTTTAATGAAAAGGAAACTGAGTGCCCAAGCTGTTAGTAACTACCTGATCAATTTCTTCCTTTTTGTCCATCTCGCCTATGTTAAACAACCTTAGTTATCCTGAGGCCACAGGATTTGGGTTTGGGTGACGTGGCCTCTTTTTCAGTCCTAGAATGTGAGAATGGACAGAGAAGAATCTCTTCGAGGCAGGATTGTGTAGCTCATCTCGGGTCCAGATCAGCCTTCCCAAAATGGGGGCCCAGCCAGAAAACCTCACGCTAAAGTATCTGAGTTGGGGCTTGAAGAAGTGCCTCTGCTCAGCTTCCAACCCTGTGCAACTTGGTTTGCTGGGGTTTGGATTCAGAGTCCCTTTGTTCTTCCCCAGAATTTTATCTAAGGGTGATTGTGGTATAATTTGGAAGCCAAAATTGAGGAGTAAGGTTTATTAACTTAAGTAATTGGGAACACTAAAGCCTTCTTTTCTTCTCTCAGCTCTGCACTCTCTGGAATATGAACTTCTTTGGTAGAGCAACCATAAGGAGGACTGATTAGTTCTTGTATTTCTAAAAGCATGGCCCATGTAAGTTGTTGTTTCTCCTTGAAATATTGGAATTTTTAGATTTCGTAGATATTTTCATTGATTAACCTGAAGCTTTCTGCTTGAGAGATCACCATCTAAGTAACTTCTTCTTGATTTCTCCTGTTTGAACAGTGATGCTAGATCCTCTTTTCTAATCAATATTCATGAAGTTATTGAGCAAATTACTAAACAGGTCCAAAGTGCTAGATTTTGCTGAAGAGCTGCAATGGAGAGTGAAAGGAGTGAAGTCTGATGAGAGAATTATTTGAGCTTCTTATGTTAGTCTGTGGTTTGATAAGTTAGAGATGTTGGCTTCATTTGACCTTACCTCAAAAGATTTGAAGTTTTCCACAGACCTGATAAGACAGAATTTTGTATTGATTAGTCTCAGTTTTTGTATGATGGCATCACATGTTCTATGAGGGTTTTAAAATTGATTAGGGACATAACCATGATATGGAAACATCAATATCATGGTTCTTGCCAAGGGACTCCTGAGAGAGAGGTATTAGGTCAGTTTTGTTGTGGAATAAGGCCTGCCAGAAACTTGTGTGGCACACATATGGTTCTGAATTATCATCATTATAATTCACTAACTCAGGAACAGTAAAAGTATTGAATGATGGATGGTGCATGACAATATGGGCATATTATCATAAGTAGTATATTAACATTGCTTGCCAGAATTGGGGAAATCTGAGACGTTTGCTACTATCTCAATTTATAATATAAAATAATGACTGACTCTGATATGTATCCATAAGTTAGACTTTTATGCTGTCATGAAAAATGTTTATTTGTTAATGCAAGGAAAAATGCTGATGATATGATCAGACATGATGATCTTGATGTTTGAGGAATTAGCAAATTTGTAGAATATCTATTTTCTAAAATAGAGATTTTATGCTACACTCAGAAAAATGCTTAACTTTTTATCTTAAAAGGAAAATAATATAGAGACTAATAGTTCTTGGGAATTTATTAGTCATGTACTTAGCAGGCAGTTGTCTTTGTATTTAATAGGGAAACTTGGATTATTTTATCCATTCTGCAATAGATCTGGAGTATTTTGTTATCCCACAGCACACAGAAAATTTTGACCATAGCAACAAAATTCTTCAAAAACATGCAGATACTCTGCTTCATTCATTTCCCACTTCCCGCCTGCTTGATTGCTATGCAATTGTTCCCTTACTACATTGAAGTTTTTATTTCCTCTCATTTAGTCTTGAAAACATTTTCTTTAATTTCACCAGAAATATATGACTTTGCAGTTTCAGGAGTCAGTGACGTTCAGGGATGTGGCCATAGCCTTCTCTCAGCAGGAGTGGGAGAGTCTGGATTCTGCTCAAAGGGACTTATACAGAAATGTGATGTTGGAGAATTATAGTAACTTGGTCTCACTGGGTAAGTTCACCTCTCTCAAACGATTTAGAATCTGTTCCTTGAAGTACTTTCTCCGTTGTGAATTTTAGGACTGTCTTAAGAAGTGAGCTGAATTTCTTCTCCCTGTCTCCAAATAAATGGTTTGAGCTTTATGAGATTGAGGAAAGGTGAAATTACAGGATTAAAATTCCGGGGTGTTTATTGCATACATATTGACAAAAAGGCCACTTTTCTATTGTGTTTATGCTCAAAATTGCTGTAAATACTCCGTTACTATCTGACCCACGTGCAGGCAGTATGGCTAGACAAAGGATCCTGATTTCTTCTGCCTGAAGAACCTTTATGACTTAAATAGTGGTGGACTGGATAAATCAAAATCATTTAACACTGAAGGGCCTCACTTTATTTCCTGCAAAACATTTAACCTCATTTTGTGGTTAAAATGTATAATCCATTAACTTACATTTAAGATTAAATGGATACCCTATAAATGTCTCATATAAATGTCTCAGGAAACTTTTTGTTTTTTTTCTATTTGCAAAATAACAATAATAATATCAATAGCTCACATTGTGCCAGTGTACCAGGCACTGTACTAAAGCTCTTCACATATATTTGTATTAACTGATTTTTATCCTCACAACAACTCTCTGAGATAAGTACTCCTTTTATAACCATTTTAGAAGAGAATGCTGAAGCAGAGTGCATTTAAGTGAGTTACCAAGGTCACGTAGCTGGTAGGTGGTAGAAGCAGGAATTTGAATCCAGGCACTCTGGTTCCATAGTCTGTGTTCGTGCTCTCTATGTCATACTTTCTGTCAAGACACAGAACCTATATCTCCATTTTGCATTTGAAATAAGACCTTTCCCCTAAATTTGGATTCTTGAATCCCCTACCCTTCTCTTCTTTGAAGTATTTTATCAATATCATTTTGACCTTTAGTTTATTATGATTTAACCAAAGCTCAAAGTTTTTCTGAACTCATACTTTATTTCTTTTCTATACTGTGTGCATTCTTTCCTTATAAGCAGGACATTCCATTTCTAAACCATAGTTGATTACCTTTTTGGAACAATGGAAAAAGCCCTGGATGATAATGAGGGAAGATGCAAGAAGACTGTGCACAGGTGAGTAAGAGCAAGTTTGGTGGGGAGCCACCACTGCAGGAAACAGCCCAGGTAGTCAGGGAGGAAGAGGTACATCCCAGAGATGTTGTTTGGAAGTCTCCCTTCAAAAGCCCAAGGCATGTGTAGAAAAGGCCTGAGACTTGGGGAAGAAATAAATATCTCACCAGACTTTCCAAAGCAATTTCATCTTTACCCATTTTAACACTCAGTCACCTTCTTATAATTCCTTGTTACTTCATTAGGGGCTTACTCCCTTTCCCAGTGCAATATTTCGTCTGTATTTTGAAGTCAACTACTTCCACTTCTCTTTGTATTTGCATTTCTATATTCTGAAGTGGAGATATTGGAACAGAGGTAAGAACAAGATGTAAGGGCTCAGGCCATATGATTATCTACATGTAAGAACATTCCAAGCAGAGTGAGCAGCAAATAGAAATGCCTTGAGGTGGGAATGGAATTTGTGTGTTTCCGGAGCAATTAGTAGGGTAGAGCAGAATTATTGAGAGGAGAGTAATGAGAAATGAGGTCGAGTGTTAGGAGGGGCTATGTCCTAGGTAGTTTTTTTTGATTATCAGGAATTTGAGTTCTTTTCTGAAAGTGATTAGAAGTCATGATCACATTTTTATTTTTCCAATTTTTAATTTTAAAACTTCCTATTAAAAATGGGACAGAAAAATGAAACCGAAAACCACATTCAAAAGTGTACAGCTTAGAGAGGAGCTAAGATGGTGGCATAGAGAGGAGTGGAAGACTGTTAGTCCCCCCCGGAACAATTTATAAATGACCAAAAAACAAGGAAATAACCTG
>PVKY010007384.1:0-14977 GCA_004027775.1 Bradypus variegatus | reverse complement strand
TACCTGATATTCTATAAAAGATGCACTCACTAACTTTTCTCGCTCAGAATCTTAAATCCACCAGAGTGTTCCTATGCCAGACAAGTCCTAAAACCCAGAGGCAACAGCCTCTTTAAGATCAACCCTCAGGTGTGGCCCTCTTCCCCTTACTGTCACACCCCCTTTCAATATGAACAAGTTAGGGTGCTCACTGCCTAGAAACCCCTGAGGATGGAGAAAGAGATTAAGTGAGAGGAAGAGGTAGCAACAGACAAGATAAGATTGAACAAAGGTCTATGAATACTGAAACTTTGATTAATTATATTTATATTTTTGGATGTGGGCTGTTGGAATGGCTGGAAGGCGGTAAATGACATGGTGGAACAGTGGCCCATGGCTTCCTTTGGGATTTGCTCTACAGCTGCTCGTTGAATTGTGCCTAGAAGGTCTTCACCTTTCTGTATATACCTGGTTGCATAATAAGGAAAGAACTTCAATTGTGGAACTGTAACCCATAACAATTTTTGAAATTATCTATATGACTGCTGTTGAGCTGTACCCCCAAGAGATGACACCTTTCTTTATGTGTGTTATGTTTTACAGCAATGGAAATAGCTGAAGTTGTAGAACTGTGACCCATGACATTCTTTGAAATTTGCTCTCTAATTGCTTGTGAAATTGTACATTGAAAGTTATCGCTGTTATGTATATATGTTAAAGTCCACAGTTTAAAAAATGGGGGAAAAAAGATAAAAAATAAGTAAATACATAAAACTGAGGTGCTGTGCCTTGTCGTGTCATGTATCCTTGCAGCACAAAACACCAAGATTTCCTCAGTGTCGGGAGAATGGAAGGCCCCATGCCACAGGTGTTCTCTCCTCCCACTCTGTAGCGTCTTAAAATTCCAGCTGTCTAATTTTGAAGTATGTCTTGAACGCAGGGCCTGGGACCCTCAGGACCTCCTGCTGGCCTTCCTGCACCTCTGGAGGAATGGCTGAGGGCACCGGGAGGAGGGCTGCCAAGTGCAGGGCCACAGCAGACCACCACGGAGACTGTGCGAGTGACTGGCCGCCAGAGGAGGGGGGGGCTCCAGGCCTGGCCCAGGGCACCAGACAAGGTCTCCAGAACAGGGACATGGGCTCGGGGGCAGGCGCCGCTGACACCAGAGCACCGGAGAAGGCAGGGGCAGCAGCCAAGTGGCTCAGGCCCAGACAGCCCCTGTGGGCTGCGTGGGGGGGACTGGAGAACAGGCAGGGCCTGGTGGCACAGCCTGCGGGCTCAACCCCTGGCACCCATGGCTTTCCTTCCGGGAGCGTGTCAGCCTGCCCCTTGGCTCTTCACGTTCTCAATCCAATACCACAGTGTGGTAGAATGAATTAAAATTAAGTGAAGAAAAGTGCTTTACACTGCCATAAACTAGTGTTGTCCCCATATTAATTGCCTTTGTTTCTAAGAACTCTGGGGCTCAGTGGAGTAGGAGGGAAAACCGATTTCCTCCAGGTGACGGTGTTGTGGGGCTGTGCTGCTGTCACATCCTGGGGTGAGACAGAACCCCTTCCCTGCAAATCAGTAAGGTGTGGGAGCAGCTTGCGAAGTCCCTTGCCCGCCGTGCCTCTCTGCAGTTCCCCAGCCGACACCTGAGCTGGCAGTGAGGAAGACAATCAGTTCTTTCTCTGGTTCAGGCAGAAGCCGAGGTTTTATTTTGAAATGTGGTGCAGCCACCGAGGAGCCCTGCCCCCGTTTCCCAGCACCGACCTCATCGAGCACTCATCAAGTTTCCACAGCCTCGCTCAGGGCTGGGGTGCAGGCGGGGACTGGGAGGTGCCACCTGTGCTTGGGCAGACATCAGTGCCCGCCTCCCCCATCCCCGCCCACACTCCAGACTCCGCGGCCGGGCAGACCTGGGGTGTAAGCTCTGTCACCCCTTTGCTCAGAAATCCTTCTGATTTTAAGAAGAGAGTGGAATAAAAATGGACCCACTTGGGTTTGGCGACGACAAGTCCGCTGGTGATGTTAGTTAGAACAGTTTTGTGGGACACGGACAGATCAGAAGCCAGAGTCTGAGTCAGGGAGACAGTGGCACGTGGGAGGTGGGAACAGCAAGTGTGGTGAGAGGGAAGGAGAGGGTCAGGAGCTGAAAGAGATTACCATGACCATGTGGAAAATGTGATCATGCACATTGGCTCAGAGGGAAGAGCCATGAGGGAGGGAGAAAGAACCGAGAGAGAAGACTCACAGGCCAGGGAGGGTGGCACAGGTGCGGAGTCAGCTTCAGAAAGAGGGTCGGGCATCTCTTCTACAACCGGGGTGGGCAGAGATGGATGTGGGACAGCTTTCCTTGCCAGGGCCTCATCCCTCTACTAACCTCTGTGTCTTTGTCTTCTCTGTCTCACAGGCCCCTCCACCCAGCGACAGGCCCAGAATGGCCCTTCTCCCGATGAGATGGACCTCCAGAGAAGGTAACATCCCCCTGCCCGCCATGGCCAGCCTTGCCTGCCACCAGGCCTGGTGGCACCTGTCAGCAAGCAGAGGACACCCCTACAGCCATGGCCAGGATTCCCAGAGACACAAAGTGGGGGCACAGGGAACAGTCCAGAGCAGAGAGGAAGTGAGAACAGGTTCATCACAGTGGTCCCCAGAAGTAGAGGCCAGGAGTGACCATGAGAGTCTGGTGTGTCTCCACGAGTGCCATCAGCTTCTGGTTATTCAGGCTGGGCCGGCAGTGGCCAAAGTGTGATTTGTGCATGGTCCGTTCAACCTTCCCCAGTGCGCGAGGAGGTGGGGGCCATAGTCCCCTCCACATGTGGTGGGGAGGGATTGAGTGCCTTGCCACGGCCACACTGCCGGACGTGGGCAGAGAGAGGACCGTCCTGCCCAGACCCACCCCAAGCCTGTCTGAATCTGAGGCCCTTGGCCTTGGCCACCACACTCCGTGAGAAGACCTGAGAAGGCCTGGCCTGCCCCGCCCTTGCCAGTGCCCTGGGGACTCCACCCCCTGCCCACTTGCCCCCCAGCTGAGGGTCGAAGCAGGTTGAGGCCACAAAAGTGCTTAATGCACCACAAGTGCTCCTTAGCAGTTTCTTGTCATCCTTGGGCCCAGCCTTGGGATGTGATTTGAGACCACAGAACCTATCCCCCACCTCCAAGGCACTTCTAGAATGTTAGAGCTGAAGAAATGGCTGGGGCAGTTGTCCCAAAGAGCTGCTGGGGGTTGAGGCAGGAGGGGCCTCCCCAGGGTCACATCTCCAGGAAGAGGCCAGGACTCCAGCCCGCGTCTGCTAAGTGCACCGTGGGTGCCCCGCCTCTGCTGGCCAGGACGCACATCTCGGGTCCAGGGAGAGCAGGTGAGGGCCCGTCCGTTCTCCCCAGGTTAGGAGAAGAGGAGGCAGTGTCAGGTGTCTTGACTAGACTCAAGCAGAGCCTGGGCCAGGAGTCGAGAAAGCAGCCTCTGCCCTGTCCCAGCCTTCCCCAGGCCCAGGCCTTCTCTGAGGCTCTCTTCTGTAGCCTCACCCCGACTGTGAGAAATGGAAGCCTCAGGCTGAATGATCTCTCAGGCTCCTTCTGGTTTTATGACCTTGGGCAGGCTGCCTCTCTAGACCTCAGTTTCCCCGTTTGAAAATAACAGTGCTGACCCCTGCTCTACTGTCCCAAGCAAATGACGTGATGGCGACATTGCTCTCCGGGTGCCTGCAGCGGTGAGGGGTTCCCTGTTACCTGCCGAGTCGCCGGGCCTGTCTTCTGGCCTCCCTGGTGGTCGCAGGGCTTTGCAGTCTACCAAGGGCCATTGTGCACTTTGTCTCGCTCTAACCCATGCCCTCACCACAGGGTCCTTGTCACCGTTGCTGCTCCCCAGTGAGCCCCTTGAGGCCCAGAGAACAGAATGACCTACCCAAAGTAGCCAGGGAGTCAGAGGCAGGGCCAGGACTGACTCACCCCTCAGTTGCCATACCCAGAAGGTACAGGGGTGAGCACCTCGCGGCCAGCGCCCCTGGACTTGAGGCAGGCAGATGGGAAATAGAGCCTTCGGCACTTGCTCGGAACTGGGGAAACGCTGCGCTGTTTTGAACCCTTGGCCCGATGGAACGTGAGTTCTGTTCTGCTGCAGTAGCCGTCTTGGAGCTGGGGGCCCCAGGCTGTCTGTCCGTGAGCTGCGGGAGTCAGACCACAGAGCAGACAGGGGCAGCCGGCCCCCCACAGGCTCACATGATGCCGGAGGCCCAGGACCTCCTCAGGGTCACGGGGAGTAGGGCACCCCAGCCTCAGGGGTCTTGCTGTTCGCATATGAGTGGTTATTGTCAGTTCAAACCAGATTTTTAAATGTTTCCAAACCTCCTCATTGGACCACACATTTCTGAGAACATGCACCCCGCTGGGGATGTGGCGGTTTGGGTGATGATTTGGCAGTTTGGACTGAGCAGCTTATGCAAGAACTGCTGGGAGCTTTTCAAACACCTTCCTCATGATTTCGTAGGTGTCAGGCGTAATCCTCATGAGAACCCCATGAAACATGTCCTGCTTGTTTTACGGAGAAGGTGAGGCCCAGAAAAGGGAAGTGACCCACCCTTGGTCACAAAACCACGCACCCCAGAACTGGAGCCAGAAAGCTAGCTGCTTTGCAGCAGTAGTCTTTGGGTCCCCTTTCACCCAGCTCTAAAATGCAAGCAAGTGGACACGATCCTACCTTCTTCCTCCTGCTGTCCCTCCCTCCTCCTGTACTCACAGACCCCACTCCAGGCCAGGCTCAGTGCAGGCACCAGAGCAGCACGGGCTCCCCAGAAACCAAGGCCCATGCCAGCCCCTGCCCTCCTGCGCCGGCACTGTCCCTCAGAGCCCAGGGTGGCCTCACAGCGCCCCTCGCCCCGGCTCCCTCAGCGCAGGACAGCTGACACCTTGCTGCTGTCCCGCTGGAGGGTCTACTAAGACTCCTGCTCCTCCAGGGTCCCACCCCAGGTCCTGTGGGTGTGGCTGCGGGTCCCTGACCTTGGCAAGCCTTTGAGAGCCTCCTACAGTCACTGGCCTGAGTGTAGTAAATCTTACAACATAGCAGTACTTGAACAGCCAGCACGTGTGACAGCTGCACCCCTCACACCCACGTGCTTCTCGAGTGGCAGCACAGATGGCCAGGGAGAGGGAGAACATCTTACCCTGGTCTTTTGGCCATAAGGTGGGACGATTTCTATATATTGCAAAGCATTACATGCTTCTGCCTACTTTAACAGTAACTTCTATGGAAGTGTTTTTCCAAGAAAATTTGTTTCCAGCATCATTTTCTTTTGAGGCTGCCAAAGACAAATGACAGGATTATGGGGGTACAGTGTATACCTTTTGGAAAGACTCTTTTCAGTTTGCACCTTGCTTATTTACATGACCGGTGTTCCTTATTTTATGAACTGGCCTTGTCAGCGCTTGATGATTTTTAAAAAGCTGTTATTGTCTAACTCAGTAAAATAACATTACCTTTAGATATGTTTTCCCTACTTATTTAAATTCTATAGCTGTGGCAAATAATTTTTTAAATTGCTATATTCAAAACCAGTGTGGCTATAACCTCGGTTCTCCATCTGTAGACTCCATAAGTTAATTTGCTGTAGCTGAAAGTTTAAGCAGTTGTGGATACAGAATTAAATACAGTTAATGTAACGGACGGTACAGGCTGCCTGGGGACACTCAGCCCCATTAGCAACTTGGGAGAAAAGAATCAACCCAATGGCAGTGCTAAAACAACGCTGTAATGAATGGTCAGGGGAACTTTTTCAGCTATGAAACATATTTTGAATTTGTCAATATTTTTAATGTTTTATTAAGACATGTGATAAACTATTCTTTTGAAACTTGATGGACAAAATGAAAATGTAAAGCCATAATGGTAGAGCATGGCATATGGATCGTAAAATAAAGAGAAATAACAACAACAGCAACAAATCACTGTGACTGAGGCGCTAGGGTGCTCGTTCCCACCAGGTGGCTGCCCCAGATGGGCCCCTTAAAGGAAGCCAGGCCTGCGGCTGGTGGAAGTAAGAACACGCAGCCTTAGTGTCCGGCTCCCTTTTCCGCCAGAAATGCGCGATTTGGCACCGGGCACCTAGCCAGGTGTAGTGAGAGCTGGTGCTCGTGAGGCCAGGTCTGCCGAGGCCACGGGCACCCACCAGGCCCAGGGAAAGCCGGCTGCCGCACCTTTGGTGAGCGCTCCCTGTGCAGGCTGCCCCGTGAGTCAGGAAGCTTCAGCGCTCACTGGTACAGTCGTGTCCCCTGCCTCCCTCATCTGTTAAACGGGGACAGCCAGCCCTGGCCATTGGCGCCAGTGGCAGGATGAGCCGGCCCAGGTCTGGGCTCACCTGTCCAGGCCCATAGCGGGCTCTCAGGTGATGCTGCTGAAACCTGACACGGAGCCGGGCCGGGGAAGTCAGACAGTGCCGTTGTTGTTTCAGGCAAGTGATGGAGCCACAACAGCACCAGCAGCAGCGCCAGGAGTCTCTGGAGAGAAGGACCTCGGCCACAGGTGAGTGCCTCGCCCCTCCGGGCCCGTCTCCTGTGCCACCCTGCCTGGGCCGCAGCCCCTCACAGGGAAGGTGCCCAGGCCCGCCGGGCCCTCCATGAGGGGCTGCCAGTCATCTTCAGATGAGGGCCAGGGGGTCACAGAGCAGAGGCGGGGGCGACAGCTCAGCCCGGGCCGCCACTGCCCCCCACCCTGCTGCCCATCCGCCTCTCATTCACCTGCCACATGCCAAGCACCATGCTGTGGGCTTGGGACTCAAAGATACACAAGGCAGACACAGGCCCGGCCCCCAGGGAGCTCACTGCGCAGTCGAGAAGATGGACAGACAGACTGGCCTTGGTACTGCCACGTGGTGCACGTTGCGACCGGGTTTAATACAGGTGCTAAAGGCACACGGAGGGAGGGGGTCAGAGACGGCAGCGACTATGCGGCTGCCTCTAGTTGATGGAACTTAGTTCATTAAAGGAGGAAGAGAAGGGCTTTCTAGAAATCTGCAACATGAGCAGATAGAGACAGTGCTTTATACGTTACTAAGTGTCTCCATATTCTTTGTCTTGCTTAATTCTCGCGAACATCCTCCGAAAGGAGCAGGTGAAGGCCCTCGTCTCTCAGGGAGGAAAAAGCCCAGCCCCAGCTGGCAAGGCACGTCAGGTCACACTGCCACCTCTCACCCAGGCTGTGCGGCCGTGTCCTCCCCGGGCCTCCCTGCTCCTCCACCGGAGCCGGAATGCCCGCCTCTCGGTGCCAGTCTGGCCGCGTAACTGGGTGGCCCCCTCCCCGTGGCTCCTGGACCACCCCGCCCTGAGCCTGGGCTCCCGCACGCCTGCCCAGCCCACTGCGCCCGTGTCCTCCTTCCTGCTCTGCTCCTCTCGGGCCTCCCGTCTCCTCTTGCCCTCGGCTTTGCCCCTGCTGTTCCCTGCCTAAAGCACACACCCTCCTCTCCTTCCTTGCACCCGCCCCCTTCACTGAGCTTAACCCCTGCTCTCCGCCCTATCCCAGCAGTTGTCACTTCCTCCAGGAAGTCTGGCCACCCTCTCCAGAGCCCCGCTTTATATGCCGAGGTAACATGCATCACCCTGTCACTGTTAAAACTTTGCATTCATCAGTGTGCCTAGGTTAGTGTCCCTCACTGGGCTAGAACTCCAGAGCAGAGAACCTGTGGCCTTCCTCCTCACCATCATCCCCCCACACCTAGCACAGCACCTCGCCCGTCTCACAGCTCGGCATGCTGGCGGGGGGTGGTTGGATGATCAGAGGTGGGCGACTGCCTGCCCCCTCCAGGAGCCCATTACACCCACATTCAGCACTGCCCTGGCATGGACCCCAGTCAGCCATGTGACCCAGAGTTACCTGCCACCAGCCCCAAAGGCCAAGGGTCAGTTGTAATTGCAGCTCGGGGACCAACATCTGTTGAGGCTAGGATGGTGCTAGGTACTTAGAAGGAGCAGAAAAGAAGAAAAGGCACAATTTGTGCCACCAAAGAGCCTCCTCTCTCCCCAGAAAAGCATGACTGGAGTAGGAGAAAGTTGCTGAGCTCAAGGAATGTTAAGCAGGCATGTGACACTGGGTCCAGCTGGGCCCCAGGGTGCCACAAGGAGACAGAAGTAGGGAGTGACTGGAGCAGGGCCAAGTTCTTCCCACATGGCGTTCTTGCAAGGGACAGATTCTGAGCTGCAACTTGTCCCTCCGAGGAGCAGGCTGCCCTCTGTCCTTCCCTCCCGGGCCCTGAGATGAGGACGGCAGGCTTGGCCAGCAGGTGGGGGCTGGGGACTGACAAGCCCATTGTCGCCTTGCAGGGCCCGTCCTCCCACCAGGACACCCTTCATCTGCAGCCAGCGCCCCCCTCACGTGCAGTGGGCCGCCACCTCCACCCCCACCCCCTGTCCCGCCTCCCCCCTCTGGAGCCACCCCACCTCCCCCACCCCCACTGCCAGCGGGTGGAGCCCTGGGGACCAACCACGATGAGGGCTCCGTGTCAGGACTGGCCGCGGCCCTGGCTGGGGCCAAGCTGAGAAGAGTCCAGAGGGTAAGAGTCCCTGGGCCAGGGGGTGGGGGGTGGGGAGTAGTGGGAGAGCCCGGGGGAGGGGTCCAGTGCCCATCAGTGGCCAGACCCTGACCTCCCAGCACTGCGGACACACTGCCCCTCTGCAGATTGTTAAGTGAGAAAACGCCTGGCACATCTTGGTAAACTATACGGTGCTGCATTTAAGTTTCATAAATTGCTATTGATCCCTCAATTATCTTCACAAAGTAGAACAAGAAATATTTCCTCCTTTATAAATGAGTAAACTGAGGAACAGGAGGCTAAAGGACTTGTGTGCATCACAGTTGGTAAATTGCAGGATTTGTTCTCAAGCTCTGGGTCTCCTAAATGCCATTCTGAGGCTCCTTCCACTATACCAAGCTATGTCGGGGAAATCAGCTCTTCTTCCCTAACCCTTTACAAACTCCCCAGGAAGCAGAATATCTGGGATGAGACTCCAGGAAGATCACCTCTGCTCAGACCTCGGGCTGAGCCTTTGTCTCCTGCCCCTAAGGATTGTCCCCTGGGCTGGCCTGGCAAAGGCACCGCCTGTGGGCCCACAGACCCGGGAGTGCATGCCCAGCATTGACCTCGGCACACCCTCTCCCTCCCTGCATTCTGGTCTCACCTGTGGGACTGGGGGATTGGACTAGACCTCTCAGGGCCCTCCCGGCACTGCCGATTTAGGACTCACACCAACACGCACACACTCAGTCCCCTCTGTCCCCGCAGACAGTTGCTGCTACCTGGCCTGCCACAAACGCCAGAGTCTAAATGTTGTGTCTTTTATATTTAGCCAGAAGATGCATCTGGAGGCTCCAGTCCCAGTGGGACCTCAAAGACTGATGCCAACCGGGCGAGCAGCGGGGGTGGTGGAGGAGGCCTCATGGAAGAAATGAACAAACTGCTGGCCAAGAGGTGGGTTCGTTCCCCTCCCTAAATCAGCCTGCTGCTCGGAAGGCCTGTTCCTCGGCAGCAGATGCAGAACCCCTGCTTGGCCTCAGGACCATCATCACCTGGGTTCAGCCAAGCAAGAGAAACTGTTTGTTGAGTTTTCCCTTCTCCAGGGCAGAGCCATGAAGCCGAAATCAGTTGTCCTCTAAAATCTAAATCTTTCCTTGTTTTGTTTTAATAAGTATTACTGAAGTATCTGCCATATACCAGCCCTGTCCGGAGCAAAGATAAATTTGGAGATAATTTCAGAAATTAATGGATATGGAAAAGAGGAATAGTCCCTGCACATAAGATTCCATAATAAATAAGATGTGGTCTCAGTACTACAGTGACTCAGAGGACACCAAATGCTGTGATGAAAGTAGCAACCTATTCTGGTTTGCTAAAGCTGCCGTTATGCAAAATACCAGAGGTGGATTGGATTTTATAAAGGGGATTTATTAGGTTACAAATTTACAGTTCTGATGCCATAACAACATCAACAAGAGGGTACTTTCACTGAAGAAAGGCTGATGGCATCCAGAACACCTCTGTCAGCTGGGAAGACACATGGCTGGCATCTGCTGGTCCTTTACTCCTGGATTCTGGTTTCAAAATGACTCCAGGCTTTTGTCTCTCTGAGCTGCTCTCAGCTCTCTGCTTGGTTCTCCTGGGGCATTTCTCTCTGAGCATCTGGTAGTCCTCTCTTAGCTTCTCCAGGACAAACTCTGGGCTTCATCTCTTAGCTTAACATCTCCAAACATCCTTCTGTCCGCAACTCCCAGCGTCTCCAAACGTCTGGGTCTGTTTGGGCTCTCAGCTCTCTTAAGAACTCCAGTGATCTAATTAAGACCCACCCTGAATGGGTGGGGCCATATCTCCATGGAAATAATCTAATCAGAGGTCCCCCCCCCACACACACAAGATTAGAATAAAAGAACGTAGCTTTCCGGGGTCCATAACAGCTCCAAACCAACTCATTCCACCTTCTGGACCCGCAAAAGACATATTCTTTCCATATGCAACATATGTTCATTCCATCACAATATCACAAAAGATTCAGTCATTTCGGTAACAATAGGTAAGTACAAAGCCTTATCAAAATCAGTTACATGCGTGGTCTGTTCTAAGGCAGAATTCCCCTCTGGCTGTGAAACTTAGAACAAGTTATCTGCTTCAAATATTCAAAGTAGGGACAATCATAGGATAAACATTCTCATTTCCATAGGGAGAAATTGGAAGGAAAACGGGTCACAGGATGAAAACAGTTCCTAAAACCCACAGGGCAAACTGGTCAGGCTTTCAAAGGCTGAGAGTCATTTGTAGAAGGACAGTTTATCCTCAGGGTCCAGGAGAGCAAAGTCTCACACTTTCCAAGGGCCTTCATGGCAGCCTTTTTCTCTCCAAACTCGGGGGTGATTGTTCCAGCATATCTAACACGTTGGGGAGACCACCTTGTTCTCGGCCCCACCCTCCTCAAACATTGGGGTGCCACCCAGACTCTGCATCTCTGGGGCAAAGGCTCGCCCCTCTCCAAACAGTAGGGTGGTGGCCAGGCTCTCCCCAGTCCCCAGGGAATATGCTCCACCCTCTCTGGGGTCTGGAGCCCCAACACTCTTTCTGGACAACAGAGCAGCCAAGCTCCCCTCAGTTCCCCAGGCATCTAAGAACCCTTAGTTGGCACCACTCTTTTTTTTTTTAATTCATTTTTATTGAGATATATTCATACAAACATCCGAAGTGTACAATCAGCTGTTCACAGTATCATCATATAGTTGTGCATTCATCACCCCAATCTATTTTTTGAATATTTTCCTTGTACCATAAAAAGTGAAAAATAAAAAAGAACACCCAAATCATCCCCCCACCCACCCACCGTATTTTTCATTTCATTTTTTGTTGCCATTTTTCTACTCATCCATCCATACACTGGATAAAAAGACTGCGATCCACAAGGCTTTCACAATCACACTGTCACCCTCTAGTAAGCTGTATTGCTATACAATTGTCTTCAAGAGCCAAGGCTACTGGGTTGGAGTTTGATAGTTTCAGGTATTTACCTCTGGCTATTTCACTGCACTAAAATCTAAAAAGTGTTATCTATATAGTGCGTGGGAATGTCCACCAGAGTGACCTTTCAACTCCATTTGCAATCTCTCAGCCACTGAAGCTTTGTTTCTTTTCATTTCGCATCCCCCTTTTAGTCAAGAAGATGTTCTCAGTCCCATGGTGTCTGGTCCAGATTCATCCCCAGGAGTCATATCCTGTGTTGCCAGGGAGATTTACACCCCTGGGAGTCAGGTCCAGTGTAGGGGGGAGGGCAGTGAGTTCACCTGCAGAATCGGCTTAGGTAGAGACAGAGAGAGGCCACATCTGAGCAACAAAGAGGCACTCAGGGGGAGACTCTTAGGCACAATTATAAGCAGGTTTAGCCTCTCCTTTGCAGTAACAAGCTTCATAAGGGAAAGTCCCGTGATAGAGGGCTCGGCATGTCAAACCGCCAGCCCTCAATGTTTGTGAGAACATTAACAACAATCCAGGTGAGGAAGTCCAACACTTCTGCATTTTCCCCCAGCTCCTAAGGGAGGCCCTGCATATATTTTTATTCTTTGCCCAAATTACTTTGGGATGTGCTGCTATTTCACTCTAACCTATACAGACCTACCATATCTGACTTCCTATTAAAAGTTTTATGTAATTATGGTATTTGAATGAACTGTATGAGTTAAATTGTTTAGGAAATACAGCTCTTGTACCAACTAACCATCTCTTCTCTTGGTCTCACATGGAATTCAAAGTTTTAAAATGCAGTCAGTATTGTCCTTTACCCTTTGGCCCGATTTGCCCTAGTCCTGACCACATCTGCTTCATTCATATCTCCGGTTGAAGTCTGGACTCGTTTTCAGCTTTTTTACCAGTTGCTGTATGTTCTAATACTGACATTCATATCTGCCGAGCTGTAGCTCTGAGTTTCAGGTGTCACACAGATACCCAAAGTTCCAGAGACCAATCAGGTTATACACAAAGGGATCAGCATCTCGGAGTTTGGAGATAGCCATTACAATTCAGGAATAGACGGAACTGCTGTAAGAGCTTGCAATCAGGGACCATTGCAATAATCGTTGCCCTGATAGGTTGTGCTCTAAGATTCAATTCTGAGTTTATGCATTGTAGTTAGTCCATATTGGTGAGGCATTATAGTGTTTGCCTTTGTTTCTGGCATACTTCACTCAAAAGGCTGTCTACGATTCCATTCACCTCATTGCGTGTCACACAGCTTCACTCCTTCTCGTAGTTGCTCAGTATTCCGCCGTATGCACACACCACAGTTCCCCATTCTGTTCCTCAGTCGATGTACTCTTAGGCCATCTCCACCCATTACAAATCATGCAAACTGTCTCCATAAACACCAGTGTGCAAATGTCCATTCATATCCCTGCTCTCAGATCCTCCAAGTAAATGCCCCAGTGAGGTTGCAGGACCTTATGGCCCCCACATACTTAGCTTCGTGTGGAACCACCACACAGTCCTCCAGAAAGGCTGCACCATTCTGCCTCCTAATCAACAGTAAATATGTATGTACATCCTTCTCTCTCTCCATGTTTTCTCCAGCACTTTTATCACTGTCTATATTTTTCCATACAATTTTATAGAACTATATTCACAAACCATCTAATTATCCACAATGTACTATCAGTTGTTCATGGTATCATCATATAGTTGTGCGTTTATCACCACAGTCAACACTTGAACATATTGATTACTACGAAAAAAAAAAGTTTTTTTAGTGAATAATAAAAGGGATAATACAAACAGAAACAAAGTATCATAAATACAATATAATAGTAGGGTCAGACAACACCACCACTACCAAGAATCCCATATCCCTCCCTTATATCCCCCTCTCATACACATTTAGCTTTGGTATGTTGCCTTTGTTACATTTAATGGAAGCATATTACAGTGTTACTGTTGACCATAGACTCCAGTTTGCTTTGATTATATTTTTCCCCAATACCATCCCCTTTCTAACACTGCATGGTTGACATTCATTTGTTCTCCCACAGGGTGGCACCACTCTTAAACTCCGGGGCACTCTTAAACTCACCCAGCCTGGCTGGGTCTGCTCTCCTGACCCAAGGTTTCTTGACTCCAGACCTCAGCTTCTGTGGTTCTGCCCTTGAAATCATCCTTCCCTCAACCTGTCCCTCCTCTATCCCCTCCCCACAGTCCAGACTTGCAATGGTTCCATTCATACAGATGTCGCAAAAAGTTTTTGGTTTAGCATGTAGCATACGGGGATCAAAACCATCAGACCGTAGGACTTTCCACAAATCCTTCCTGGATGACTCCATCTCCAGTCCTGGCTTGTACTGAAATGGCTGGCTGGTTCCAGGTTTCATTAAATCCTCACAGGGGGCACTGTCTTCTGGGGTATCACTTTCTGGATGCTCAGATTTTTCCAGACCATCAATCTCTGGTTTCTTTGTACTGAAGGGTTCAGTTCTCAACTTATCTCTTTCCTCTCACATTTTACTATAAGCTGCAAGGAGACGCCAGGCTGCATTTTCCACATTTAATTTGGAAAGCTCTTCAGCTAAGTATCCCAGCTCGTCACTTTCAAATTCTGCCTTCCATGCAGCACCAGGACTCAATTTTGCTCAATTTTCTGCCACCTTAAAATAAGGATCACCTTTCTTCCAGTTGGCAATGACACATTCATCATTTCTGTCTAAAGCCTTATCAGAAGTATCTTTAAAGCCCATATTTCTACAACAGTCTTCAAAGCAATCTTGGCCTTTTCTATCAAGTTCCTCACACTTCTTCCAGAATCTTCCCCTTATCCATTTAAAAAGCCATTCCAAGATGATTGGTATTTGCAAACTCAGCAGCACCCCCAGTTCTCTGGTACCAAAATCTGTTTCAGTTTGCTAAAGCTGCCGTTATGCAAAATAAGGGAAATGGATTGGCTTTCATAAAGGGGATTTAGTAGGTTAAAAATCTGAAGTTCTAAGCATCCAAACTAAGGTATCGACATGAGGATACCTTCAGTGAAGAAAGGCCGATGGCATTTGGAACACCTCTGTCAGCCGGGAAGGCATGTAACTGTCATCTGCTGGTCCTTTGCTCCTGGGTTCTGGTTTCAAAATGGCTTTTTCCAAAATGTCTCTGGGCTTCTGTCTCTATTAGCTTCTCTCTCTCAGCTCCTGTGCATCCTTGCTTGTTCTCCCAGGGTGTTTCTCTCTAAGTGTCTGGGGGTCCTCCCTTAGCTTCTCCAGGGCAACCTTTAGGCTTCATCTCCAAGCATCTTTCTGTCTGCATCCCCCAGCATCTGGGTCTGTGTCAGCCCCTGAGCTCCCTTAAGGACTCCAGTGAACTAATCAAGACCCGCCTTGAATGGGTGGGGCCACACCTCCATGAAAATAATCTAATCAAAAGTTCTTACCCACAGTTGGGTGGGTCACATCTCCATGGAAATAACCTAATCCAAAGATCCTACCCATAATAAGTCTGTACCCACAAGAGTGGATTAAAAAGAACATGTG
>PVKY010007383.1:0-14978 GCA_004027775.1 Bradypus variegatus | reverse complement strand
CAAGTATGAATAAGTTAAGGGTCATGAGAGAAAATTATCCTGGATTATCTAAGTGAACCCAATAATCACAAAGGTCCTTATAAAAGGAAAGCAAGAGGGACAGAATCAAAGGGGAGCTGTGACAACAAAGCCAAGGTTGAAGCGATGTGCTCTACATATTGAGGATCTGACCACTCGCATACATTCCAGATTGGAATGCAAACTGGTATAACCTTTCTGAAGGGGAACTTCGCAATATCTAACAAAACTACACGTGAACTTGAATTTGGACCCAGCAACCCCACTTCTAGGAATATACTCTGAGTATACTTCCAACAGTACAAAAATACATATGCATAAGGTTATTCATTATGGCATTGTTTGTAATTGCAAATATTGGAAACAACCTAAATGTCCATATATAGGATACTGGTTGAATAAGCTATGGTATAGCTACACAATGAAGTATTATGCAACTGTACAAAAGCGTGAGAAAGATCTTTATGAACTGACATGGACTAATTTCCAGGATACTGTTAACTGAAAAAAGCGAAGTATAAAAGAGTATCTGTTGTATGCTACCTTTGTGTCAGAAAGAAGACAAGAAAATATGCATTATCTGCTTATTTGTGTGAAAAGAAACTTAGAAAAGCTAAATTAGCAACCAATGAAATTGGTTTCCTACAAGGAGTGGATGAAATAGGATAGAAGGATGAGGGAGGCATGACACTTCTCTGAGTATACCTTAGTGTAGGTCTGACTTATAGAACCATGGCATGCTTCATACACCCAATAAATAAATAAATGATTAGAATAAACCAGAATGTGGGGGAAACCAAAATGGAGTACAAGCTGTAACAAATGAACCATAACAAATGAAATGTACTACAAATTAATAACATTACTATGCTAAAGGAGGTGGGAAAGAAAGTTAACCTAACAAATTTTGAAATACAGTATGCTGACCACTTAAAACAGGGTTAAAGACAAAAGAACTATACCCAAATACTGTGCTTTGGTTAAGAAATTTGTTTTCCATGGGAGTAGAGATTAGCAATTCTGAAACTATTTTATGTGTATACTAGGACTAAATTAAAAAAATAAGTAAATACACTGTGAATAATGAGAGCCAGGCCTCTCCCTGTTGGAGAAAGGAGTTACAAATAAGGAAGGTGGGTGGTGGGGGGGGAGACAGAGAGAGAGAGAGAGAGAGAGAGAGAGAGAGAGGTGTTTAGTTTGCATGTGTATATTTATAGCTCTTTCCACTGAAAGGACCTAGAAGCAATGACACTGAGTAACAGTGAGCATTTCAGCTCCCAAATCTTAGGATCTCAATATAATTCACCAACAAAAGGAACCAGGGCTCCCTGGAGAAATGGTTGATTCCAGGGCTGAAGCAGGGAAAATTCATGATGAGCCTGGAGCATACTGTCATGTCAGAAAATAAAAAAATACTCAAAAAGTGATGGAGGCTTGTTAAAATGACACAAAAGCCAGCAGGAAGGAGATCCACATGGCCAAATCTAGGACAATTTGAGCAATCACATAAATAGCAATGGATTAAAACCTATAGAACAAAAGAAATATCCACGAATCAAACTGTGCTGGTTTGAATGTATTGTGTCCCCCAGAAGCCATTATCTTTGATGTAATCTTGTGTGGGCAGACATTATCAGTGTTGATTAGATTTCTTTGAGTGTTTCTTTGGAGATGCGCCCCACCCAGCTGTGGGTGATGACTCTGATGAGATAATTTCCACAGAGGCATGGCCCCACCCATTCACGGTGGGCCTTGATCAGTGGAGCCATATAAATGATCTGACAGGCAGAGGGAACTCAGTGCAGCTGTGAGTGATGTTTTGAAGAGGAGCTACAGCCAAGAGGGACACTTTGAAGAATGCATGGAAGCTGAGAGAGTAACTGCAGATTAGAGAGAGTTTGAAGACAGTTGTTGGAAGCAGACTCTTGCTCCAGAGAAGCTAAGAGAGGACAAATACCCCAAGTGCAACTAAGAGTGACTGCGGCCTAGAGAGGCACGTCCTGGGAGAAAGCCATTTTGAAACCAGAACTCTGTAGCAGACGCCAGCCACGTGCCTTCCCAGCTAACAGAGGTTTTCCGGACACCATTGGCCATCCTCCCGTAAAGGTACCTGATTGCTGATGTGTTACCTTGGACACTTTGTGGCCTTAAGACTGTAACTCTGTAACCAAATAAACCCCCTTTTATAAAAACCAGTCCATCTCTGGTGTTTTGCATTCCAGCATCATTAACAAACTAGAACACATACTATTAAAAAACAATTAATTGAATGAATAAATAAATAGGGGAGAAAGGACAGCTCTTCATTACAGTAGAATCTCAATTAATATGAATGATGTAAACAGAAAATCACCAGTCGATAACAGACCACTGCAATAACTGTTGTAGGCAAGAATCATCAATGCATGCTAAAATTAGTGGATGAAATAATGGGAAGACAAGATAGTCACATTGTCTCAAAATATCTCCCCACAAAATGCTTATTAATTACAGGGAGAAAAAATAGTTTAGTTAACATTGGAGAAACCCAGCAGACACAATATTAACATCGCCAGCAAAGAAACATGTAGCTCCTGATAGACTGCACTAAGAACACAACCTCACTTTTATGGTATTTTTAACCAAAAATGTATAACCTCAATCCAATCGTGAGAAAAGATCAGACAAAACCAAATTGAGAGACATCAAGCAAGTTAACTGACCAGTAGTCTTCAGAAGTGTCAAGGTCATAACTGACAAGGGAAGATTGAAGAATTGACCCAGATTGGAGGAGACTAGGGAGACCTGAAAACTAAATACAATGCAGGATCCTGAATTGGATCCTGGACCAGAAAAGAGACATTTTGGGGACAAATTGGCAAAATTCAAATAAAATCTGTAGTTCTTACTAGTATCAGACCATGTTAATTTTCTGGTTTCGATGATTGTACTATGATTACCTAAAAGGTTAACATTAAGGAAAGCTGTGTGAACAATATAAAGAAATTCAGTATACTATTTTTGCTAATTGTTTTAATTCTGAAGTTACTTCAAAATAAAGTTTTTAAAGTAATAATTATCACTTTTGTGTAATTTGTTAATTGAAGACATATATAACTACTAGAAATTAACCAAAGCATTATCATATTGCATTACTATACTGGGTTGATGTAAATTCAGTCTAAAGCAACAAAATTTGATATTTTAGTTAACACATGCAACTTTATTAAAGATAGGTGATTTCTTTTCTATTGAAATACTGAAAATAACTCATGGTTCTCATTACCATCTTTGAGGATTTCTTAGGAATATGAAGTTCCCACATTTGTGAATCACATAAACATAGTCTAGTGGAATTTTGATGATTTGTTTTCTCTTTTCTTAAGATAAAGCCACAGCTTGAAGCACAAACGAATGAGACTTACAATGAATTTGAAGCTGAAGAATATAAAACTCAAGTGGTTGCTGGGACAATTTACTACATTAAGGTTAGAGTTCAACATCCACTTTGACACTAAAATATACTGTATTCCTTGTTTTATGCAGTGTACCCTGTTTCCACTGCCATGTAATTTGTTCCTTCTGGTTGTACTAGATCTGGATGTTTAGTTGATGCCTCCCAAGTGGTAGACTCTCAAATTTGGCAGATGATGGAAGTTAGAATGCTTTCTTATATATTCCAGAAATTGTATAGAAAAAGATTTCATAATGGTTTAGAGCATAACAGTTTGGTTTGTGACCATGGCTGCCTTATGTGTAAGGCAACAAAATACTATTTCGGCTTCTTGACAGCATGGGGCTATTCCAGATGATATCTTAAGCTTATTCTACCTCAAAGCTTTGTGTTTCTTTATGTCTAAATTAAATGGATTTAAGGAACGACTTGAATCATTAGCTGGGAAGATATTTTATACCTCTTTTGCCCTTTACACAGGCATTTTGATTAATAGAATTTAAATAATTATTTTTACAACTCAAAGTAAGTAGATCCAATTTGTGGTACTCTGCATATTTTAAAGCAGTTAAGTATTATAAATATAGATAAAATTAATTTTATAGTGACACCAAAAATTTAAATAATGCACATCTATCCAGTACTGACTGAAGTCAATATTTGTGAAGTTATTGGGAAGGAACCCACTCAACAAGTCAGGCAGGGATATTTGGGAGTCCTGTTCACCCTTTTATATTGAGAAACTGGGAATTATGATTTTAAAAATCATAACAGACATTGAACCTTTACTTAACAATTTGACCACAGCACTGTCTGACATTTCTTTTTGACAATTAACTACTGATTTAAGTAAATATATTTTTTAAATCATTTTCAGAAAAAAAAAATAGAGCTTGCCAGATCAGCATAAAAATGTTACAATACTGGGTAATGTACATGGGTCAGCCCAGCCCTACCTAATTTGAGCTCCTCGTATACACCCGGCCCGGGGAGACACCTGAGAGAGATCCAGTTGTAGCCTCAGAAATCCATGGCACCATTTCCCCTTTCTTGACCTACTCTTTTCATACCTGGAAAAGAAAGTTTTCCATTAGAAATGACCTTGTTCTTTCTGTAAACCTACAATTTCTCTAATTTAAAAAAATTTAATGACATTGTTCAAAGAAATAGTCTATCAAAATTCCATCAAAATTGAGATCAATATTTTAATAATTTGGGGATTAGTCCAAGTATATAAGGATGTTTCACATATTAACCGACTTTCACACATTTCTTAAAAAGCTCATCAGAAAACTATCTTGAAATTTTCCTCCCTTGACCTCGTTGCCCTCTCTTAACCACAGCCTCATCTCTCCATTCTCCAGGCCCCCACCCATCCCCTTCCTTCTGCTATTAATTTTCTCCTCCTGGGTTATAGCGACTGACCCCAGTTTCCCCCTACCCGCCCTCCTTACTTCCTGGCGGTCTGGCCGCTGATCCCTATGCTCTGGGCCGCTCCCCAGAATCAAGGTCTCGCCAGTGATGTGACCGTCCCTCTTCTGCCTCCAGAACTGTCCTTAAAGAGGCAGGTGGTAGAATGGAAGGATTGCAGTTGTTCTACTTACTCTACTAATCAAAACCTGTGGGACCGCAGCTATGCAAGCTTACACAATGTGGGTAATGGGGATTAAATGAGCTAGAAATATGCTTAACACTTACAACGCACCGCGCACTGTTCCGAGTGCTGCGCATGTATCGTCCCCTTTACTCCTCATGACAAATCTAGGAGATCGATACTATCATTCCCCTTGTGTTACTAATGAGAAAGCTGAGTCCCGGGGAGGTGGAGTAACCAACAAAGTTACACAACTGTAAGAGCAGAGTTAGGATTTGAACCCAGGTTGTCTGATGCTTAACCACTGGCTGCGCTGCTCTAATTGTATATGCAAAGGCTGATGCCCTGTTCAGAGCCTAAAATAAGTGCTTTTAAAAGGTTACATTGTCAAATCAGAAGAACGCGGATGTTGGAGTTTAACAGATCTGGGTTTGAATCTGACTCTGCCACTTATGAAAGATCTGGGGAAAATTGCTTAGTGACTTTTATTCAGCTTCTTCAGCTGTAAAACTGGCATTGTTCCACCTTTCTTCAAACCTATAATGAGAAGTATATATAGTAATACATAGAAAATGCTCATCGTAGCCCCTGGCTCATACTCAATGTTTGTTAAAATTAGCATAGGAAGGCACCTCAGAGCAAAGCAAATAGTATTATCAGACAAAACTTTTATTGTCTCAACCAAGATCCAAAGTGGAAATGGTTACCATGTTCTTTCAGGTCCCAGATTTATCCCCAAACTATCATTTCAACCTTTTTACCAGTCTTGCCGGCTAGACAGGGTGGTGGCCACAGTGCCCCACTCAGTCCTGCCTCTGGGCATTTGTAAAGAAGCTGCCAACACAGGTGTGGGAACTGCACATCCCACATTTTCTAGGACAATTCTGATTTTCATCCCCCTTGTCAAACTATGTGTCCTGATTTAGGAGTCAGAAAACAGAATCAACAAACATATAGACTGTCATTTGTTTCCTTGCTCTGTGCATCTTTAAAAATAAAAGGCAAGTCTGGACTTTCATTTGTGCTCAGATTATAATAAAATAAAATAAACCCTGAATCCATACCTCTTGTGCCTTTAGCCTATCCTTTCTCTCATTAAATTAAGGTGGTGAGTTCACAGAGACTAAGGGTCTAAGAATGCTTGTCCAAGAATGCTGTTTAAGAAACCAAGAAGAGCTTATTGCAGTCTTTATAGGCTTGGAGAGCTTTCACATGATGTAGACCCTTGTGAATGAGTATCTTTTTCACTCTCTCTCTCTTTAATCTTTCAGATACGAATTTCCAATAATCGCTATATTCACGTGAAAGTATTCCAAAGTCTTCCTGTTTACAACGAGCCTTTGCAGCTTATCGGTTACCAGACTGGCAAAAGCAAGAATGATGAGCTGTCAGATTTTTAGCAGCATAATCCAAAAGTAGTCTGATTCCTTCCACTGGCTGTGGATTAATGATCCCTGTTAATTAATAGAACCAGCAAAAAATAAGCATTGGTTTTCAAATAAATTTATCTCTCCCAGTATTGCTGTTGTATTTTATTAAATAGGAATTACCTTTCCTTTCTCAAAATCAGTGCTACTGCTGTAGAGTAGAAATTCCGTACAAATTGATGTCATTTGGAAATTTTATAAATATCAGTGAGGCCTAATGCAACTGTGAAAGTTTGGAGCTGTATGTACCCCAGAAAAAAAACATGTTCTTAAACATAATCCATTCCTGTGAGTATCAACCCATTGTAAGTAGGACCTTTTGATGAGGTGACTTTGTTTAAGGCCTGGCCTACCTCAATCAGGAAAGGTATTAATCCTATTACTGGGGTCCTTTATAAGCAGAATGAAATTCAGACAAAGAGAAAACCAGAGGGAGCAACCAGAAGCTGAATATCAACGGAAACTGGGAGAGAAGGGACAGGCCAGAGGAAGCTGCCTTGTGCCTTGCCATGTGGCAAGCTCAGGACCCAGGATTGTCAGCAGCAGCCCCAGCAGGTCACGGTCTTCAGGGTGAAAGCATCACCTTTATGATGCCATGATTGGGTTTTCTTTCAGCCTCAAAACCATAAGCTAATAAAGTCCCATTGTTTAAGCCAACCCATGACATGGTATTTGCTTGAGCAGCCAAGGAAACTAAAACAGCAACTGACCCTTTTGCGTCACCTCCACCACAGTCAGGATAAATCATGGGGTATCAGTGAACCAATCTCCTTGTTCCACAAGGCCACAGGCTACCGAGAACCCAACATTCTTCTACACCTTCATGTTTTAAAATTAAATCAGGTATTCTAAAAACTAGGTTTTTATTTTGAAACAACCTCAAAGCTATGGAAAAGATTGCCAAAAAAAAAAAATTTCCCCTGGACATGTGAAAATAAGTTACCCACAATGATGTTCCATCGCCAACAAATCCTTTGGTGTGCATTTCCTACAATGACAATATTCTCATACGTAACTAAAATACAACCAACAAAAACAGGAAATTAATATTAATACATTGCCACCATCTAATCCTCATGCCATTCAAGTTTCCCCGGTTGTCCCAATAATGTCTTTTATTACAAAAATATCCAGTTCAAAACCATGTGTTCCATTTAGGTGCCAGGTCTCTTGGATCACTTTTTTTTTAAATTCTGTTTTATTGAAATATATTCACATACCATACAATCATCCATGGTATACAATCAACTGTTCACAGCATTATCATATATTATGCATTCATCACCACAATCTATTTCTGAACATCTTCCTTACATCAGAAAGAATCAGACTAAGAATAAAAAATGAAAGCGAAAAAAGAACAACCAAACCATTGCCCCCAACCCACCCTATTTGTCATTTAGTTTTTATCCACACTTTTCTACTTATCCATCCATACACTAGATAAAGGGGGTGTGATCCACAAGGTTTTCACAATCACACTGTCACCCCCTATAATCTACATGATTATATAATCGTATTCAGGAGTCCAGACTCCTGGGTTGGAGTTTGGTAGTTTCAGGTTCTAGCCATTGCAATACATTAAAACCTAAGAGGTGTTATCTATATAGTGCATAGGAATGTCCACCAGAGTGACCTCTCGACTCCATTTGAAATCTCTCAGCCACTGAAACCATTTCATCTCATTTTGCATCCCCCTTTTGGTCAAGAAGGTATTCTCAATGCCACGATGCTGGGTCCAGATTCATCCCTGGGAGTTATATCCTGCATTGCCAGGGAGACTTACACCCCTGGGAGTCGGGTCCCACATGGGGGGAGGGCAGTGAGTTCACCTGTCGAGGTGGCTCAGTTAGAGAGAGAGAGGGCCACATCTGAGCAACAAAGAGGTACTCAGGGGGAGACTGTTAGGCACAATTATATGCAAGTTTAGCCTCTCCTTTGCAGTAATGAGCTTCATAAGGGCAAGTCCCATGATCGAGGGCTCAGCACATTAAACTGCCAGTCCCAGTGTTTGTGACAACATCAACGCCAATTTAGGTGAGGAAGTCCAACACTTCTGCTCCTCGGGGCTACGTGGGGTGGGGGAGGTTGTAAATATATTTTTTATTATCTGCCCAAATTACTTTGGGATGTGTCACTATTTCATTCTCGCCTGTACTAACCTACCATATCTCACTTCCTATTCAAAGTTCCATGTAATTGTGGTGTTTGAAAAAACTGACTGTAGAGTTATACTGTTGAGAAAATATAGATCCTGTACCAAATAGACAACTCTTCCCTTGGTCTCATATGGAAGTTGAAGTTTAAAACACAGTCAGTTTCGACCTTTACCCTTTGGCCCGGTTTGCCCTGGTCTTAACTGATCTGCTTCATTCATATCACTAAGTGAAGTCTGGGCTCTTTTTCAGCCTTTCTTTTTTTTTCTAACAGTGGCTGTATGCACTAATACTGACATTCATATCTGCCGAGCTCTAGCTCTGAGTTTCAGATGTCTCAGAGATACGCATTGTTCTTGGATCACTTTTTAAGCCAGAACAGTCCCTAAGTCTTTCCTTGACTTTCATGACCTTGACAATTTTAAAGATAGTAGACAGGATATTTTGGAGAATATCCCTCAGTATGGGTTTCTTTGATGTTTCCTCATGATTAGATTAGAATATCACAGAAGTGGTGGTATGTTCTGTAGCCAGTGCATGGTTCCCATTTGTCCTAGTACTGGTGATGTTAACTTTGAGAACTAGTTTTAAACGAGGTCTGCCTGCCTTAACAGCTGTAAAAGTATTCTTCTTCCCTTTGTAATAGTATTTTGTAGGAAGGTACTTTGACACTATGCAATTATCCCATTCCAAATTTAAAATCCTTCCTTCCTATTATTATGGCCTCATGGATTCCTATTTCTCAGTGGGTTATAATCTATAACTATCAATATTTTTTTCCCTTAAATTGTACCAGATTGACTAGAGGAAGCCCCTTCAAACTAGCCTCTGTGCCCTTTGGATATATCCCTATCAATCTTTGAGCACGTTCTCACTTTCTGGCAAATAGAGATCTTTCCAGCTCATCTCGTACTTTCTCAGGTCCTTTCCTGAAGTCAGTATTTCCCCAAGGAGCCTTGGTTCTTTTAAGTAGAGGACAGTATTTGAAAACTGACATCTGGGCATTAAGTGATCTCACTGTTATTGGGTTTTTCCTATTCATAGGCCATATATATATATCCACTTAGCTCTTTATTTATTTCTATATCTATATCAATTGAAAATCATGATTTCATACCAATACCTCCATTTCAAGTCCAACAGCACAGAGTTCATTCTACTTTTCTCCCTTTGCGTATTTGTTACTCCCTTCTGTGACAGTGAGTACTCTGGCTCCTGGTAGCCTTAATCAGTGTAGGCATTTGATTAAGTCTCCGTATGTAAGCAGTCTTCCACTTTGCCCTTGCTCCACACCCTAGTGTGGGTGTCTTCCTCACCCTACTGCCTGCCCCCCATGCCCCATCCACCCTGTTCAGGGCCTCAGCTCTGACCCCCTGCCCTGGGCACCACCACTGCCCCTCCTCACCCGCCTGCTTCCTTGCCAGCCCTGCTCGCAAGGCCTGTGCTCGGACACCCAGGGTGGGCGGCCTCCTGGGGGGAAGCCAACTCCAACATCTACTTTTGGACTACCCTGTTGCCTTTACCAAACCCATGTTTTCCTTTCTTGGTCCTACCCAATTATTTTTAGACAAAATTGTTTGTGAAAACAAAGGGAAGGATGAGCAGCAGGGAGCAGTAAGGAGAGAAAGCGGGAAGGGGAAAAAGAAGAGGAGACTTGTTCTAAAGATGTTTTGAATAGTCTCCCTCTATGCCCTGCACTCTGCTCATGACCCAGCTAGCGTCACTTGCCAAACCCCCACACACAAAATAATAATAATTGGTAATACAAATTAAAGTACTTACTGTATGCCAGGTAGTGTTCTAAGCCCTTTACACATACAACTCATTTACTCTCCATACCTACCCCATGAGGTAAACATTAATATCATCCTCTCTTTTCAGAAGACAGAAGTGCAGAGTGGTTAAGTTACTGCCACAAGGCCACTTGGCTGGTCAGTGGAGAAGCAGGATATGGTCCCAGACTATTTGCCTCCAGGACCAATGCTTTTAATGCCTGCGTTGTACTAATACTTGTTCAGAATTCATTTCCTCAGCTATTTTGACCCTGAAGCAGATAAGTGATGTGAGGTTGAAACAGTGATTGTTTTTTAATAACCGCTGGCAACCTTAACACTTCGTAATAAAGAAACTGCTCTATTCATCTGCCTTCAGCACCTAACATATAGACATTCAATAAATGAACTAAAATATTGCCACTGGATGTCTGGTATTAATGCCATTGGGCTCTCAGGTAGCAGGGACTAGTAGAGAAGGTCCCACTAGCCTGGTAATCAGAATCCTTTTCTGAACTACGCAAGCACAGATACAGATATAGAGAGCAGCTGATCAAAAGTTTACAGAACTCTGTATTTAGGATGATTCAATTTATTTTCACTTTATCCTGATTTTGGTGAGGAAGTCTGAACACATTACATATTTAAGAATTAATCTAATTAATCTAATAAGAGCAGATAAGCTATTGAGGATATTAATGTTAGGGGAATGCTCAGGAATGATTATGGTTTGTAAATTTTCTTGGGATATGGTATGAACATGTTAGAAGCAAAGCAGTTATTTTAGGGTGTTCATTTTTCTTATTCCTTTGTTTTGTTATGGTTTGTTAATTTTCTTGGGGTATGGTAGGAACATGTTGGAAGCAATGTAATTATTTTAGGTTTTCTTTTTCCTTTGTTTTGTTTTGTTTGAAATGTTTTTCTTTTAATTTTTTGATAAATAAAGTTAAAAAAAGAATTAATCTAATGAGGGACATACAGAACCTATGCAAAGAGAATTACAACACTTCACAGTCAGAATTTAAAGACTTGAATAAGTAGATTAAAATATCCTGTTGCTGGTTAGGTAGATTTTATATTAAAGAAAACATAACAATAAATAGGAATACAAAGGAAAGAACATCAAGTAATATGTGCAATGATTCTCAATCTTACCTGCATAGCAGAATAATCTAATTTATAAATTAAAAAAAAAATCAAGTAGGGGCCCCATATCTAAATAAGAATTTCTTAGAAGAGTCAAGGTGATTCTCATGTCAACCAGAGTTGAGCACTACTGTACTAAAGAAAAAGGGAAAGGTTTCATGGAAATATTTGTCCTAATGGACTCCAAAATAAATCTCAATGTTAAAAATCTATTAGAAAAGGTGATCCAAATCTGTTTAAGCCACATAAAGTAAAAGGAGTGTGAAAATAAATTTTTATTTACCATATGCTATTAGAAAATTACATTTTATTATGGGAGATAATAATTGAATCCATATTTCTTATATATCATAATGAATTACAAATTGTTTAAAGAATAAAACCATTTTTAATAACAAAAACTGGAATAGTTTTAAAATAATTTTAACCTACAAGATGATTTTTAACAGGAAAGTGGCTTGTTTTAAAAGATAAGGAAGGAGACAGAAGAAGGTGGTGGCATAGAGAGGAGTGGAAGCTAGTCAGTCCCTGTGAAACAACTAATAAACAACCAGGAACAAATAGTAAATAATCTGGAATAACTGTGGGGGGACAAACGTGACCATCCAGTATCATTTAACAACCTGAATTGGGAGGAATGCCTGAGATCACAGCATAAAATATGTAAGTGAAAACTGCAGATCCAGAGCCCCTTCCTCCCATGAACCAAACTGCAAAGCCTTGTGGCACTAGAGAGCAGCACTCTCTGAGCGAGTGAATATAGCTCAGCTGAGCTCCAACTGGGGTTTTAATTAGCAAACATGGACTACTCAATACAAGCTACAAATCCCCAAGCAGACAAAGGCTTTTGATGAAGACTGACCTTGGAGAGCCAGAGGACCTCTCTGGGAGGGAGGGGAAGCCCAGAAGACCAGGTGCGTCTCTGGCTGATGGGTGAAACTGAAGGGGGCCACAGACTGACCCCGAAGGGGGTCTTTCTGTCCCTTTTTCGTCTCAGTAGAGAAAGCCTCAGCCATTCTCAGTTCCCAGCACTCAGACCCAGACAAGGGTAGAGATAGCATAGGCAGAGAGATACCACTGAAATGCTAAAGATCTCTCCCTAGGGGGTCTATCTTCCCTGAGAGGAGAGAGGCAGTGCCAAGCTCTACCACCCGCCTTCCATTCAGAACCAGACCCCAGAGCCTGGGGGAATACAACCACGGGCCGCACCTCCTTACACCAGTCGGGAGTGACAGGCTGCCAGGTGCCACCTGCTGGGCAGAAAAGCACAGTGACTTGAGGCCTCACAGCATGTACCAATCTTCTAAGACACACCCTCAGGGAGACCTGAAACTATTGCCTCCTTCAAAGACCTGAGCCCATTCTGGTCTAGGAAAACCTAATTAGTGTAACCAATGAGTCCAGATGCCTAGACAACAGAAAACTACAACCTACACTAGGAGGGGCAAAGTTATGGCCCAGTCAAAGGAACAAACTTACACTTCAACTGAGATACAGGAATTTAAATAACTAGTGCTGGATCAATTCAGAAAGTTTAGGGACAATATGGTAAACAAGATGAAGTGTGTAATGAAAACACTGGGCATACATAAGGTAGAAAAAAGTTCAAAAACACAACTGACAGAATCTATGGAAATGAAAGGCACAACAAACAAGATGAAGGACACAATGGAGACATACAACAGCAGATCTCAAGAGGCAGAGGAAAACACTCAGGAACTGGAGAACAAGGCATCTGAAAGCCTACACACAAAAGAACAGATAGAGAAAAGAATGGAAAAATATGAGCACCATCTCTGGGAACTTAAGGACAAAATGAAATGTAGAAATGTACATATCATGGGTGTCCTAGAAGGAGACGAGAAGGGAAAAGGGGCAGAAGCAATAATAGAGGAAAGAAGCAATGAAAATTTCCCATCTCTTTTGAAAGACATAAAATTACAGATCCAAGAAGCACAGCATACACCAAACAGAATAGATCCAAATAGGCCTATGCTAAGACACTTAATAATCAGATTACCAAACCTCAAAGATGAAAAGAAAATCCTGAAAGCAGCAAGAGAAAAGTGATCCACCACAAAGGAAGCTTGATAAGAATATGTGTGGATTTTTCAGCAGAAACCATGGAGGCAAGAAGGAACTGGGGTGATACATTTAAGATACTGAAAGAGAAAATCAACAACCAAGAATCCTATATCTGCAAAACTGTCCTTCAAATATGAGGGAGAGCTTAAAATATTCTCTGACAGACAATGAGAGAGTTTGTGAACAAGATCCCTGCTGTACAGAAAACACTAAAGGAAGCACTGAAGACAGAAAGGAAAAGACAGGAGTGAGAGGTTTGGAACACAATTTTGGGAGATAGTAGCACAGCAATGTAAGTACACTGAACAAAAATGACTGTTAGTATGGGTGAAAGGAAGATTAGGAGCATGTGGGACACCAGAAAGAAAGAGGAAAGATAAAGACTGGGACTGCATAAGTCAGTGAAACCTAGGGTGCTCAAAGATTGTAATAAAAAGTACAAATATGTTTTTACATGAGATAGAACAAATGAATGTCAACATTGCAAGGTGTTAAAAATGGAGTGGGATTAGGGGAAAAATACAATCAGTACAAACTAGAGTCTATAGTTAACAGGAACATTGTATTGTGCTTCCTTTAATATAACATAGGCAATATACCAAAGCTTGTATATTGGCATTGGTGATGTTGTCTGACTCTTTATTCTACTTTTGTTTAATGCTATCTTTACTTTTGTTGCTTCCTAGCTGTCATGTTTTGTTTGTTTTTTTAATCTCTTTCTTTTTTTCTTTTTCTTCTGTCTCTCTACCTTCTTTGACTCTTTGTCCTCCTTTGTGGAAGAAATGGAGATGCCCTTATACAGATAGTGGCGATGGTGGTGAATACATAAATATGTGACTATTATACAAGGAACCATCGATTGTTTACTTAGAATTTAATGTATAGTGTGAAAAAAAGTCTTAATAAAATGCATTGATGAAGAAACCTTGAGGGTACTATATTGAGTGAAATAAGACACATAAGGACAAATATTGCAGGAACTCACTGATATGAATTAATTATAATATGTAAACTCATAGACATGAAATGTAAGGTATCAGCATATAGACTGAGGCTAAAGAATGGGGAGCAGTTGCTTATTATGAACAGAATGTTCAATTAGGGTGAACTTCAATGTTTGGAAATGGGCAGAGGTGATGGTAGCATGCTGTGAGAATAACAGTGCTGAGTGGTGTATGAATGGGGTGGAAAGGGGAAGCTCAGAGTCATGTATGTCACCAGAAGGAAAGTTGGAGGTTAAAAGTTGGGAATGTATAAAACAGTGAATCTTACGGTGGACAATGTTCGTGATTAACTGTACAAATATTAGAAATCTCTCTCATGAACTAGAACAAGTGTATGACACTA
>PVKY010007382.1:0-15002 GCA_004027775.1 Bradypus variegatus | reverse complement strand
TCTAGCCGTTTAGAAATGACAGACCACCAAGTACCCCACGCTGCAAGGTGGCATGCCAGCTTTATATGTAGAGCTGTGGAAGGCCCCTCACCAGCTTTGCAGAGAGGGGCAGCTACCTCTTCCCCTCCCCCTTCAGAAGGTGAGAGGCTCATAGTACAGTTCTCACTAAAGAAACCCTTATCACAGAGTCTCTCCCCTTAATTAACCTGACAACTCAAACCCTTGTGCCCTCGATAATGCATGAGGGCTCTAAGAGCAGCAAAACAGGTTTTCGTAGATTTCCTTTGACAATTTACATCTGGGACTGGCACCTCACTTACAGACAACCTTTTTCTACCTTATTAAGCCTTTGGTTTGAGTTTTCTCCTCCATTTCTGATGTTAGCATCATTGACTGTGATACCCCATCACATACAGCATTTCATTGTGAGTTCAAGCAAGCAGACTGACTTTTTGTGCCACACAGTCGGTCAGAGCACAAATGCTCAAGGAGGGAAAGCCAGGGTGCTGCATGCGAGGCTGCCAGAAGTCCCTGGCACTCCCTCGTGTGCTCCCATGGCTGGAAAGGGGAGACACATTTGATTTGAAGGGGGCTTTACTTTGGTCAGCTCAGCACGGATGTAACTCTTGAGCGTTCTGCGGTAGAACCAGGCCTGGCACTAATGCAAAATTTTAGAGTTTAAGGCTCTGAACCTGTGCGTAGACTGACTTGTGTTTAACTTGCCATTTTATGGAATTGTCAAAAGCTCTTAGTTTTCATGATATATGCAGAATGGCCATATTATCTCTACCAATTCTTTGGTGAGACATAGAAGGGAGAAATAAATTACAGAAGGATGGCTAAGTGCATCTATGATGTATTTTTCTTTCATTTCTTTTCTTGCAGGTGGTAGAAAAAAATGCTGATCCTGAAACAACACTCTTGGCCTACCTGAGAAGAAAATGTATCCTGACTTTGAGGTGGGAGTGAGGGAGACGGGCTGATGTGAAGTCATCCTCTGGGCCTTACATCATTTTCTAGCAACCAGCGGGGAGGCAGTGAGGTACAGAGGAGAGAGCACCGGGTCAAGGTCTGAGTGTGGGTGTTTTAGCTGTGGTTCGGTCTCTTAGTAGTTGTGTTACCCTGGGCAGTCATATGAGCTCTCTGGTTCTGAAATTTCAGGTATCAAATGAGGGGATTGTTCTTGATGTTCTTTAAGATCTTTTCCAGCGAAGACTCTCGTAGTGCCAAAGTTTGAATTCTGGGTCTGTAAAAATAAAATATTCCGAAAGGCCCTCATAAGGCCTGGAGAGCTTCAGGGTCATTCCCCCTCAGGAGGAGAGAGTTCCTTCCTTAGGTGACCTTTGCTTAATAAATAAACGGGGTCCTTGGCAAGCAATTCCAGCTCTGCTTGAGTGGAGGGAAAGATGAGGGGAAGGGGGTCTATTGGGAAAGTGATACCTGAGATGGGGACTTGTGCAGAAGCGTGACTCATCATGGGAATGGTAGATGCTGGAAGCACTGGGAGCGGGTGGCCTGCAGAGTGGCTTTGGATGAGGCTCTTCCCTCGGCGTGGAGAGGGGTTCTGTACGATCCTCTGTACATTTTGTTCTTTCAGAGCATGAAAGTATTCTGAGACCTTGGAATAAAAACAAAACCAAAAATTGATCATTGGAGTTACCATGTAATGAGCCCTTGCTGTATACAGGCAGAGCTCTGAATGTATTGCCTGGGTCATTTCACTTAATCCCCCCACAATCCTGTGGAAGAGTGACGCTCCCTTCCCACAGATGAGGCTGCGTGTTCTGGGCAACCTGTTGCAGAGCCTGGGCCAAAACTTGGGCCACGCTCTCCACCTCTCACCTCTACTGGAAACTCTCTGGGACTGTGCTCTGCCTGCCCTCTGTGAAGGAACCCCTCGCCCCCAGAGGGATGTGAGGCAGGGGGCCCAGGAAACCCATTCCAGTGACATATCCAGGGACAAAAAAGGATTGTTTTGACACGTACAGAAGTGAGCTGGAATCCATGGCCTTTGCTATGGTTCCCTACCCCCATCAGGCAGTTGATGACACTGATGCATTTTTCCGGGAGTTTTGAGCTGGTGTGGGCAGCTCCAATCCAGTCAGGACTGTTAGCTTTTTGGTAATGGAGGAATCCCTTGGTAGGATCTGGAAGCTGTGGGGAATTCCAGGCAGCCTGCCTACCTGGGATGTCTGGGAACAGACTCGCGTTCTTAGAGATTGTGGATATCATTTTAATTTTTTTTAGTATATTTTTGAAGACCTGAGAGCTTCAGGAATGTCTTATCAAAGCAATTCACTGGTTAAAGGTCAATCTGAAGACGTGAAAGGAAATCCAAAACTGAAAGTTAGCATGCAATTATGGAGTCCCTGCAGCTTGCTGCTGTTTGTGCAATTCTGGGAGTCCTGGGCAAGAGAGAAGGACTTCTTTCTTCCTCAAAGACCCCAGGCTAGAGGAAGACCTTGCTGGGCTTTGGGCTGTCACCGCCTGTCCTCACATGCCCCTAGAGTTTGTGCAGTTGTACATACATCCTGATGAGTGAAAAGAATAACTTAAGACAGCTAACCCTGCCCCCAACATGATTTGAAAGAGGCTGAGTGAAAGCCGTTGTTGCTTTTCTTTAGAACAGCCTTTTAGGCACGTTTTGAACTATAAAGTGTCAGTTACCTATTCCCTCAAGTACATGTAAGGGATGGTTCCAGTTTTGATCTATGATCTTAAAAGTCTCCTTCATTTTTATTTTTATTCATATATCCTTTGGGCTGGATATTCAAAAGCCCCTGTACAACCCTAATTTTGGGGACTTCATCAGCCCAGAAGGTTCTGGGTGAAAAGCTGGGATTGAGCACGTCCCAGAACAGCTCAGCATCTCACTGTGGCCCGAGTGTTTTCACTGCGTGCCCAGCTGGCGTGACAGCTGCCCACCTGCTCAGTGTTTGGGTCACGTGATTTACCTGCCTGGTGAGCCATGTGGTTGGGGCATATGGGACCATGCCTGGAACATCCCAGCCTCAAGGGAAGTCTCCAGGACCTTAGAACTCAAGACCTGGGGATGATCCCTGGGTGTGTCTGATGGGACCCTGATGCCTTTCCTCTTCTGGGCAGTGGAACCCCCCATTCCTGGGGCCCCTCTGAATGAGAAGGGGTGGGCCTGGTGCCTCCCCAGGTTGAGGGGCCTGAGCCTGTGTGGCTGTGGGTGACTCCACTTGTTCAGCACTGCCCAGGCATTTCCCAGTAGCCCAGCGAAGACCCTGACCGCCTTCCCTTGAGCCTGTATTCCTTAACCTGACCACGCAGTGGGGCTGTGCGGGACCAAGCTTGGCTGTGGAGAAGGGGGCTGTGGAGCTTGCACCGTGATGATTTCCAAATACGATCGACTCCAGAACAAGATAGTGTATCTTTTGCCTGTGGTTGATTTCCCATGAGCTGACCGTGGTGCAGGGATTAGCTCGTGAGTGGGTGTGAGCGTGAGTGTGTGTGTGTGAGAGCGTGTGTGTGTATGAATGAATGGGAGTGTGTGTGCAACACAAGACCCTTATGGCTCTGGGAAGGACCTGATCCTGGCAGGGAAGCTGTGGAATTGGGTCTTAGGAAACACCCTCCTGGCTTGTGCCCATCAGTAAGACCAAACTGCTGCTCTTTTCAAAATCCAGATCCTCATAAAGCCCTTCAAGAGCTCTCCCTTGCCCCCAGGATAAAGTCCAAGCTCTTTGCTTGGCGGGCGAGGCCCTTCATGATATGCCCCAGTTTTCCTCTCTAGTTTTGCCCGACACTCCGTTCCTGCTGAGACAATTGTGAACTACCAGAGCACCAAGCCTACTAATTTCTTGGTTTCTTCATAAGCTAATTCCCAAGTTTGGAATGTTCCTTCTTTGAGGTTTCTGGTCTCCACCTGGCTAACTCTTACTAGATCTTTAAGACTGGACCAACATATCACCTCCTCCAGGAAGCCTTTCTTGACCTCTCAAGCCTGGGTTAGGTGCCCTTTGTCGGTGCTGGTTCCATAGTGCCCTGTGTGCATTCCTCCAGAAACACTTACCATAACTCCTTTAAATTGCCTCTCACACTCGCTTCTATCTTCCCAGCCTGAGTGCAAGTTTTTGAAGGACATGGATTTTGTTATATTTACCTTTATCTCCTCAGTCCTCAGCAGAGCCTGGTGTATGCTTGGTACTCAGCAAATGGTGATGGTATAAATGAATGAGTGATAAACAAAGGAGCAGATGAAAGAATGCTCCATCTAAGGAGCTGGTGTCTTATGTTGCCCAGGAATTTTCCCTTCCCTTCAATCCACGGAGGAATGGGAGAGATAGAGAAATAGAGGTAGGTGAAAGCAGGGACGCAAAAGTGACTGGAGGTTTTGAAATTGAGGATGCTAAGGAGGGGCTCTGCAGAGAAAGGGGTGCACTTCTGTGCTGGGGTCTGCCAGAACGTCCTCTTGAGTGGCCTCCAGATTAGGGCTGAGTGGGAAGCAGCTGCAGGGACCCTGGTTCCCTCACCCCAGCTCAGCCTAGGGTGCACTTGGTGGTGTCTGACCCCACAGGGCTTTGCGGAGCTTAAGGCCCCGAGTCTTGGGTGCATAAGAAACCGAAGCATAATGTAGTGTGAAGAGAAGTCACGTGAAGCTTCACAAAGCCTCCCAGGTCCTGCACTGGGACCCACTCTGATGACCTGACTGGGGAATGGAGTGGCCTTAATCTGGACTTCCAGACACTTTTCTGTCAATGCCTGCCTGGCCCCCATCTGCTCCTTGCACCACGTTGCCGTGACGACTGTGGAAGGAATAGGAAGCACCAAGACGAGGCTGCATCCTGTGCAGGTAACCAGACGAAAGGGAGTGGTGCTCTTCAGGTGTGGCAGTTCTGCAGAGCCTCACGCCAAGGCCTCGGGTTCGAGCCCGGGACCCCTCCCCACCTGCCCCGGTGCTGCGAAGTGGAACCAGGAGGTGCCTGAGCCTGACGCTCCCGTGGGTGGCTGGGGGGAGTGGAGCCTTTTATGACCGGGAGAGGACCGAGAGGTCCAGTGGCTCTGGCTGCCAGGGAGGTCCACCTGCTCCGGGACTGGAAGGAGGATGGCAGAGGGGACTTTGCGCACCTCGTGGCAGCTGTGTGCTTAGGAAACCCCTGCCTTCCCAGAAGCCAGATTCCAAATTCTAGGGCACTCTCTGCTCTCTGGAATGGCATCCCAGATGCACCCCATCCCCTCATACCCACAGATGACACCAATGTGGACTGCAGGCCACCACCCTCCTTAACGTGGAGGTTAGCACATGCTGACTCGGGTACTGAAGCCCTATGAGGGTCTGGCCAAGGCTTTCTCCTCGATGGTGTCAGGCCCCCTGGGAAGAGATTGGAATTGGGAGCTCTCTGGAGAAGAGTGGGCAGTAACCTGAGAGGTCTTGTGGGGAGAACCAGGAGGCTCTTAGGCAAAGTGGAAACCCAAGGGGTGAAGGGGCAGCTGAGCACTGTGGGCAGGAGACACCACTGCTTCTAGTGCTTTCTGTTTGGGGAAACAGAGGCAGTGGCTCTTTGGTATACTACAGTCACAGACGATAACCAGAGTGAGGTGCAGGTCTGAAGACCCCTTGTCCATTTGAGGAGACGTCATTCAGATCAGACCCTCCTCAAGCACCTACATGACATCCTAGAGCCAGGGCCTTCCGGTTGAGCAAGCTGGCTCGATTCCTCAGGAGGGTCTTGGGCCAGCTGTGCGAGCGAGGCAGGGTGGAGACGGCGTTGCCTCACCTCCTTAGCTTCACTTCTTAGGCAGGGGAGGGAGAAATGATGAAGGAATCAATAGTTGAAATACAGGGATCGTATCCATATATTCTGGCTAAAACTCTCCCTTTCCAATGGTACAGATCCTGATGCTTTTATTTTGGCTCCAAATTAACTATAGAGCATCTCCTTGTTTGTTTATTTTGTTTTTCTCTTAGTTTCTGACATTATGCTTTCCTGATTTTCCTCTTATCTCCAGCTGAGCATTTTGTGCTGGCACCTCCTCTGTTCACCCCCTACTAATTGCGGTGCCCCACCCCTTCTTTGTCTTTACCCTCTCCCTGGGTGAGTTTCTTACTAGCTACCTGCCAATAGCATTCACGTTTATATCTGCAGCTTTGACCTTTGCTCAGAAATTAGACTTATATTTCCAACTGCCTATTTGACATCACTGTATGGATGTTTGATCTCAAACTTAACAACTCTTTATTTTTAACTCGAACTCCTTCCTTCCCCACTCTTCCTTCATCTGAGTCAATGGTAAAGCCATTTACACAGTTGCTGAAAACAAAAATCCAGGTGTCACCTTAGATTCTTCACTTTCCCTCCTACCGCACACCTGCTGCCTCAACACGTGCTGCCCCTCTACCTCCAAGACACACAACGGAACCTTCATTTGCTTTCCGTTTCCTGTTACTCTGTCTAAGCCACAAACACTCTCGCTGGAGCCCTGCTTCCACTCTTGCCCTCTACAACACTTCTCTATGCAGTGGCTGGAGAGATTCTCTGAAAACATACATCCTGTCACACCACTTCCTGCTTAAAATCCTGACATCGCTTCCCAGTACACCTGGGATAAAAGTCCAAGCTCCTGCCCTGGCTTACGAAGGGCTGCGTGATCCAGCCCCTGCCTGCACCCTGACCTCTCCAGCCACGCGGGCCCCTCAGCTCCTCTAGCTCACAGGGCTCGTCCCATCCCCAGGGCATTTGCACGTGCTGCTGCTGCTTCCCAGACCAAATCATGTTATTAAATTCCTCTGGAAGGTCCCTCTTCCTGAGCACTGAGTGGCCATTAGTTACTCTGTCATCCTGTACATTCTCTGCGTAGCAGAGTTTCCCACCTGGACTTCCCTTTTGTGTTTGTTTGCTTTGTTGGGACTCCTCCTACTAGTGTGGGAGCTTTGTGAGATCAGGGACTTTGACTCTCTTCTTTGCCACTGTCCCTAGTTCCTCTACCGTGCCTGCCACTTAATAGGTTCTCAGTAAATCTAAAGTGAACGAATCTGTGTTTTAGGCCCTGAGGGCACACTAGCAATTTACCTGGTAGAAATACCTAGAAGGGCCCCCAAGAGACAAAAACGAACACTGAATGAGGAGACTTGCGTACTAAAACTATTCCAGGTTTAAATGAAAAGTCTGTGACATTCAAAGCATAAAGCAAATTCTCAATTCTTTTGTCTCCAATGGGCCTCAAGGGTTGCCTTCACTTAAGAACACAACAGCGTTCTAGTTTGGAATAAAATGTGTTCAGTTGGTTCTTGATGAAGACCGGTTGAGTTGGGTCATGGAACAGAACCAGGCTCCTCTGTTCCCCAGCCATGTGATTTTGTATTAATCTCTTAAATTCTCCGGGCTGGCTTCCTCTTCTATAAAACAAAGGGAATGGAGGGCAGGAAGACCCCTTCCAGATCCAAGAGTTGTTATTCTTTGAAGGGCCCATTCCGCTAATGACTAGCATTGATTGGCACCCACTGTATGCCAGGTATAATTCTGAGAATTTTATGTGAAGCATCTCATTTAATCCTTACCACAGCTCTAAAGGTAGGTATTAGAATTGTCCTCATTTTATGCATGAGGAGCCTGTGGCTCAGGGAGGTGTAATAATCTTAATAATCTGGCCAGGCTCACAGTGGCTAGGTGGGGCCCTGGGACTTGGCTTCCGGCAGTGTTGCTACCCCAACAGCCTCCCACCGAGTGTTGCTTCAGCTGAGTCACACAGGTTGCCTGGGAGGGGTTCTGCAAACACTGATGGATTTGTCATCTGCCCTTTTTAGGAAAGAATTGCCAAAAGCCACGGCTCCCAATGTGGGTTCTGCACCCCCGGCATTGTCATGAGCATGTACACACTGCTCCGGAACCAGCCTGAGCCCACCATTGAGGAGATTGAAGATGCCTTCCAAGGTACAGGTCTCCAGGGACAGCCTAGGAGATGATAGGATGGAGAATGGGGCCCTGCAGGGGCTAGGGCAGGGCCAGTGAGACAGCCAGCTTATGAGACGGGCTTGGAGGCACTGCCCTTTGGAGGACAGATGCAGCCCACCCCAGTGTGGCAGCTAAGTTCTGCTATGAAGTTAGCCCTTTCTTAGTTTGGAAAACACATGGGTGGTTTGGAGGCTTCCTGGGGTCTCCTGCTAGTGTATTCAGCTTCCTGAGGTGTTTTTCTGCCCTCACCCAAGGCTGGGATGGGGTTGCAATGGGAGGCCACCAGGGGCCATTTGGGGAACTCCACAGGGACTAGCAATCTGGCTTCCTTTCCTCCCAGCTTCCCCTAAAACAGGATTCTGCAGGGCAAAGCTCGCACTTGATGAAGGGGACTATGATTCTGAGGCATGGGAAGGCATGGGCTTCCGTTTGTGCCTCCTGTCAACGCATGTATCTGTTCCTCTGTGTTGACTGTAAAAATTTCCCCATTCACTTGCCATTTCAATGTTTCACTTTTCAACCAGTTTCATTCAGTCCTGTCACATACAGGTGCTGTACAAGGTACAAAGACACAGGTATTGAAGACACAGTTGCCTCTCTCAAGGAGTTTTCACTTGGATGGGGAAAAGAGTTTATAATATAGTCTGGTAAGCTCACTGATAGTTATGACGAGGCACTGTGAGGGCATTGAGAAGGGGCACCTGACTCCGTCTGAGCATTCTAGGAAGGCTTCCTGGAGGAAGTGATGATAGGCATTTTGAAATCAGAGCTACAAGGAGGAGCAGGCAGTGGAATTAGAATATGCAAGGACAGGGTGGTAAAAAAGAGCACCACACTGAGCCCTGAGCCAAGCCACAGACTCCTAACCTGCCTTGGGGGCCTGCACTAACATCCCAGCTCTTTTCTTGACCCCACAGGGAACCTGTGCCGCTGTACAGGCTACAGACCCATCCTGCAGGGCTTCCGGACCTTTGCGAGGGTAAGTGGGGCCCCAGAGCAGACCCACTCAAGAATCTCAGTTGGGAGGGATGCCAAAAACCTCTGGACTACACAAGAATTAAGAGATAAAATGGACAGTTGGTGGTCCTGGAACTGGGAACCTGTAGCATTGGGAGAGCCCTCTGCCAGTCTTGCTCAGGGAGGGTAATTACTGACAGCGCAGGAAGCTGGTTCCTGGAAGAGGCTTGCTGCCCAAGCGCTAACTTCCTCCAGGGCCTTCAGGCCTGGCAGCTTCCCCTTGGCACTCAGCCCATGGAGCAGGTGCTGAAAGTGGCATCTAATAACAACACAGCCTGGCTTAGCACTTGCCTCCTCCCCCCACCCCTGGCTGCGTCCTGCAGTTGGCACGCTGCCGGGCTTATGAAACTGATCATTAGCTCTCCAGGCAGTTTGCAAACCCCTGCGGTTTTCACAGGACTCAGCAAACCACAGCCAGGGCAGGCAGGCGATACACAAACCCAGACCCACACCTGCCATCTTGCAGGGAGGGCACAGGGCCGGCCTCTCCTCTCGTGGCTTAATCTCCCAAACTTTGTCCTGACACCCTGGCTGGGTCAAGTTGATCCTGACTCCAATCAAACTAGTTTATCTCGAGTTGATTCTGGGTGGAGGTGAGAGAGACAAGCTGCTACATTTTCTGCTGTTCCTCAGGGTGAGCAGATCATGAGAGGGTGCCCTGTATCCAAATCACCCCAAGAAGGGTGGAGCTGGAGCTGGGGCTCCATAAAGGCAGAAAGCACCACATCCCGGTGAGTGCTGTTGACGGTGAAGCACAAGGAGGCTCAGATTTAAACTAAGATGATGGCGAGCACAGATATGAGGTCTGCACCCCTGGGCTCCAGTCCCATTGCAGCGCTTAATAGATGCATGACCTTGAGCAAGTTTTCTGGTTGCTCAAATGGGGATTATACTAATACCTACCTTTTAGTGTTTGTAAAAATTAAGTGCTTCTTGTAAAACCCATAGAACAAGGCCCAGAACACCTTAAGCAGTCAGTAAATGGCAACTATAAATGATGATGTGGATACATTTCTTCCATTAATCACTATTTGATCTTCAAAAATCACTCAGGCTTCCCTGACAACCAGGGGTGGTTAATCTTTCCCCTCTACTTACTTCATAAGAGGCGCCCCAAAGAGCTACCATCCAGTCAGCCCTCCTAGTTTCTCAAAAGAGAGGGGCTTTTGAGTGTAGCAGACAATTAATCCCCTTCCCCTCTCTGACTTTTATCACCACTGAAATAGTTCCTGATCTCACTGCACCCAGCTGCGGGGCTGCCTGGAGCAGAGCTGAGCAGACCGAAAGCCTGGCACAGACCTTGCTCAGAAGCTTGTGCCTGTTATGCATTGGAGGCCCCTCAGCCCTCATTTGGAACCTTTTTACTTTTATTTTAGACACAGTTCTAACAAACTTGGTTCCCTGGTTTCCCTGTCCATGGATCCCTAGAAAAGGGCGAGAAGGGTCTGCTAGAGAAAAGGACACTGTTCACAGCCAGAAATGACAGCCTCCTTCCTGCAGCAAGGAAGGAAATCCCAGGGACGGGCACGAGCCCAGTGATCTCAGCTGAGTGAGCAAAGTGGGAATTTTTCTGGGGGAAAAATCTGCCTTCTCCAACTGCAGTAGCCTTTGAGGGCAGTGATGTGATACTGTCCCGAGCATTAAGCCATGCCAGAAGCACTTCAGTGACTTATCAAAGAAAAAGGTTGTGATAATGCACTGGCACGTTTCATTATCGGGAAAATAACGTGCTTCTTTGAAATATGTCCTTCCCCACGAGGACCAGCTGAGAGAGCCTGGTACTTTGCTGGCATTGCTCCTTCTCTGAGAAGAAGGGATTTCCAGGCTGTTGAGACAGGGCACTTACGACCCTCTCTGTCTTCCTTCCTTTCTAAATATAGAGGGGGAGGACAAGGGGACAGGGCAGATCTGAAACAGAGAGAGCAGCCCTGGTACCCAGTGGGCAGCACACAGCCGGTGGAGGGCGGAGGTGAGGAAGGGCTTCTCTCTCGATGCCATCGCCCAACAGTGACCACAAGCTCCCAAAGGCCCCAGCTCCGGCCTCCATGGCCCTCTCACTGGGAATGCTAGTGGGTGTGACACATCCTTTGGGAAATGCCAGCCTGGCATGGTGTCTTCCGCGCTGAAGGGCTGCTCTCAGCCTGCCTCTCCAGGAACCCACTGTCCTGGAAACGTGCCTGTGAGCTCTCCCCACGCTTGCCCTGCAGCACGGCTCCGTGATTCAGAAGCATCTCCTGAGCTGTGCCTCCTGCTTTCTTGAGGGCAGATGGGTCAGGCCTGGCCAGATGAACATGTCCCTTCTCCTCCCTGCAATGCCTCATGTCTGGGATTGAGTCCCTGCTCTGCTGCTGGCGTCCTGAGAGGGCCTAGGCAAGCCCCTCCCCTGTAGGTGACGCTGATCAGACCGTACCCCAGCTCCAGGAGGAGTGAGGGGTGTTTAGCTTTCTAGGAACAAGCGCCTGCACACAGTGGGCCCAGCACGGGTCTTGAAACATCCTTGGCAAGAGCCTTGCAGAAAACCCAGCCCAGGAAGTACCCAGCCAGGCCTAGAGAACTTGTCTGATGTAGAAGTAGAGGCCCCTGAGGGCTGGTGGGAATTTCTCTTATGGAGGCTTCCCAAGAAAGCAGCACTGAAGAAAGAAAATGTGAATTAACATAGGTTTGATAAAGTAGGACCTACTCTTCATGGGGAAATTTTCTTGAAATTGTTTCTGGAGGAGGTCCCACTTGTTTATCCAGGAGTTATTTAATTCACATTAGCCAAGCAAGGGAGAACGAGGCAGAAGCCTCAGCACCCTGCAGGGAGGCAAGTCAGACAGGGCGGGGGTCTTGGCTTCTCTGATGGCTGTCAGGAGGTATCAGAGCTGCATTCCACCGGGTATTCATTACCCCGGGTCTTCAGAGTCTGTGCAACCTCTTTGTGTGAATGTTGTTATCTCTCTAGGACGGTGGATGCTGTGGAAGAAAAGGGAACAACCCAAACTGCTGCATGAACCAGAAGGAAGACCACACAGTAAGTAAGCCGCTCTCTCCCCGGAAGCTGAGAACGAGCCCCGAATTAGAAATTGGGGGGAGGAGCCTGTTATGCCAGATTAGGGGCATGGGGAACACGCCTGAGCCCTGGATCATCTGGCCAGACCTTCCTTCCCTGGGAGCAGCTGGCACCTCTAGCTGCCCGAGGGGAGCTGGGGATGAGCTCAGGTGGGGAAAGGGGTGATCGGGCCTCCTGGGCATCTTTGAAAAGGGGAAATTCTCTAACACCCCACCTTGCCTTTCCCAGCAGCTCACTCTCTTACCAGCGCTATTCAACCCAGAGGGGTTCATGCCCCTGGACCCCACCCAGGAGCCCATCTTCCCCCCGGAGCTGCTGGTAGGTTCAGCCCCCGGGAGAGGTTCAACCAGGTTCTGTGAGCCCCTGCAGACCTGCTCTGTTTCCATACCCGGAGGGAACTGGGTGTATTTGTCCCATAGGTTTCAGAGTAAATTTCCCTTCCTTTTCCCAGCACCCCTGCTAGGCAAAGCCCCTCTGTACTACACTCCCACAGTGCCCTGGGCTTCTCTCCTTCCATGCTTCTGATGACGGATTTGATGTGTTCTTTGCTGGATTATAAGCATGTGAGGGCAGGGACTGGCTCTCCCTGGCACACTGTCTGGCGAAAGCAGGGGCCCTAGAAGTATTCGTTGACCTCTGTCTGAATCGAATGTGTAACCCCTCCAGGCAGCCTATTCCCTCTGGCAGCAGTCCATTTCTTTTTCTGAAAAGCCCTGCTGAGACTTGCTACTCTGTTTTAAGGGTACCCTTAAACCCACGGCCCCACCTTGGTTGATTCCTCTCCTCCACTCTGACATGAATGGAAGGAACGATCAAGCCACGCTCAGCTGGCTTTTCACAAGCAGATTTCTCGGGGGTGTTGAGCAGATGAAAACTGCCTGGGGCGGTTCAACAGGCCAGAAAGAATGGCTTTGGGGCAGGCAGCCAAGAACATCTTCTGAATTGCAAAACCCTGGAAAAACCACCAGTGTGACTTAGGGGCTTTCATTCCCAGCCCGAGTTATCCCTCGAGTGCTCCAGTCAGCTGGCCCCAGCTTTCCACTCGGGTTCCCCTTCCTTGGCCCCCTTCACCCCCTCACTGTGAACACTGAGCCTCTCGGGGGTGGCGGGGGGCCCTGCAAGGAACCTGGGCTTTCCGCCGAGGTGGCCCACTGCTGGGTGGACCTCAGCAGGCCCCACAACCCCCCCGGGCCCTGGGTTCCTCCTTTGCCTATAAAACAGGAACTTGCAGGCTTCCTTCGCTGGGGTCATGTGGAGACTGAACGTGACAGTGTGTTGACAGCTACCCCAGAGAAGGTTCTGCCTCAGCACGATTAGTTCCTTCCTTCCCCCTTGACCTGTACTTTCTCTCTCTTTTTTTTAAATTTAGAATCACTTTATCAAACAAAAATAATTCCAAACAAAGCAAAGCAATGGATTACGCACCCATACTCTGGTGCAGACTGTCCGAATTCAAATCCCAGCTCTACCACTTACCCATTGTGTGGCCTGGGGTGATTTCTTTCTTTTTTTTTTTTAATTTAAAATTACTTTATTTATCAAATAAAAAAAATTTCCAAACAAAAAGCAAAGCAATGGGAAAAACAAATATCCTGAAATAACTTCATTCCTTCCAACATACTGCTTCCAGACCAAAAGAAAATTAATGAACCGTAGTCTCCCCTGAGCATAATATTTACATTCTTAACTCCATATTAAACCAGCCAGTGGAAGAGTTGATCCCATTGCAGACTTAAAGCCATTTGTCAGGGGAATGGCAGTAAGAAGGAGACAGTGCAGTCAAGAAAACCGCGTGTTTCCCAGAGGCTGAAAGACACTGCACAGAAGCAGCTGCGTTTTGAAGGGGAGCGTGTGACGTGGATCCAGGCCGCCACCCTGAAGGAGCTGCTGGACGTCAAGGCCCAGCACCCCGACGTCAAGCTGGTGGTGGGGAACACGGAGATCGGTGAGGCCTGGGAGGGTTCCAGGTCCCCACCCCACCAGCCTGCCCTGGACACCCACCGAGGAGCCCTGGGCCCGTGGGTTCCCGGCTGTAGAGTCACACAGATCCGGTTCTACCCCTTGCTGGCTCAGAATCCTCAGAAAATGTCCTTCTCCTTCCTTACCCTCGTTTTCCCATTCCTTATGGGGGGATGAGAATGCCTCCTGCAGAGTTGTTTTATGTGTCCAGTGAGGTCCCTTCCCACTTGTTTGCTTTCCTCCATGAACATTCCCGGAGTGCCAGCTCTGAGCCCGGTACCTTGGGGAGCAGGCGCTGGGCACGTGGAGATAAACTGGGCCCTGTCCTGTCACTCAAGGCTGTCCCAGTGCAAGGCAGGAGGAGTAAATATCGCTGAGGCGTCAAGGCTAGCGCCTGGCGGGTGCTAGGAGTTCCATAAATGTCACTGTTTCGGCTCCCCCGTTTCCCGGGGTGTGCTGCGGAGAGGAGATGCCTGAGTGTGACCTGTGTGTGCTCCCACCCAGGCCGTGGGTGCCACCGCATGCAAACAGGCTGGCCTAGTTCAGGGAGACTCAGGACAGACAGCGCTCTGCCCTGGGGCTTAGAAGAGACTGGGAGACATGGCGGAGGCACCGTTTCACCCGGCTTGGCCCATTTCCCCTTTGCTGGGTCCCGAGCCCAGCGAGGATCACGGCCCAGCTGAGGCTGCCTCTGAGGACCTCTGGTTTTAGGGGCATGACAGGCCTTTAATGGAAGCAGTCAAATCTACCTTGTGGGAGACTCCTGGCTCTGGTTCTGGAAGGATCTGCAGACCTCTGGGTTCTGGTTGGATTCTCAGACACAAGGAGAAAGGTCTGGCTTGGCTGAGAGCTGAGGAGCACAAAGCCGGGCCCCTGGTGAGCACAGGCGCAGTCGTGGGTTCCCAGCAGTGCTGCCCCACACTGGGGCGACAGCTGGGCTGTGTGGTGGGCTGCAAGTGAGGTGTCCCCAGGGGCAACAGAAACTAGGGTGGAGAGTGACGGGTGGAAGACTCTTAGGGGAGCTTTTGATGCATGAACCCCACAGTGTTCTGGAC
>PVKY010007381.1:0-14969 GCA_004027775.1 Bradypus variegatus | reverse complement strand
AAAGATACCACAAGAAAAAATTAGAGACCAAAATCCCTTATCAATACATATGTAAAAATCCTCAACAAAATACTAGTGAACACAATCCATTAGCACATTAAAAGAATTATATACCATGATCAACTGGGATGTAATCCAGGTATAAAAAGTTGGTTCAACATAAGAAAATCAATTAATGTAATACACCACACTAAAGAACAAAGGAAAAAACACATGATCATCTCAATTTACACAGAAAAGGCATCTGACAAAATCCAGCATGCCTTCTTGATAAAACAATATATATAGTATTAGAAAACTAGGAATAGAAGGAAAACTCCTCAACATGGTAAAGCATATATGAAAAACCCACAGCTAACATCATACTCAATGGTGAGAGACTGAAAGCTTTCCCTCAAATCTGGTACAAGACAAGGAGGCCCACTGTAAACACTGTTATTCAACACTGTCCTGGGAGTTCTAGCCAGAGTACTTAGGCAAGAAATAAAAATGAAAGGCTTCCAAACTGGAAAGGAAGACATAAAGCTCTCCAGAAGATGACATGATTCTATATATTAAAAAATCCTGAAAAATCCACAACAGAGCACAATAGAGCTAACAAACAAATTCAGCCAAGTGGTGAGGCAAAAGATCAACACTCAAAATTAGTAGTGTTTCCATACACTAGTAATAAACAATCTGAAGAGGAAATAACAAAAGAAATTCTGTTTACTATATCAACTAAAAGAATCAAATATCTAAGAATAAATTTAACCATGGATTTAAGGGACATGGACACAGAAAAACACACAACATTGTAAAAGAAATCAATGAAGTCTTAAATAAATGGAAGAACACTCCATGTTCAGGGATTGGGAAACTAAATATTGTTGAGATGTCAATTCCATCCAAAGCAATTTACAGATTCAGTGTAATCCCAATCAAAATTCCAACAGCCTACTTTGCAGAAATGTAAAAGCCAATCATCAAATTTATATGGAAGGGTAAGGAATTCCAAATAGCCAAAGTCATCTTGAAAAAAGAAGAAAAGAGTTGAAGGACTCACACTTCCTGATTTTAAAACTTATTACAAAGCTACAGTAAAAGGGCATAGTACTCATACCCTACAATGAAATATAGGGAAGCATCTTCAGGACCTTGTGTTAGGCAATGGCCCTTGTGTTAGGCTTTACACCTAAAGCATGAGCAACAAAAGAAAAAACAGATAAATGGAACTTCATTTAAATTAAAAACTTCTGTGCATCAAAGGATTTCATCATGAAAGTAAAAAGATAACCTACAGATTTGGAGAAAATATTTGGAAACCATATTGCTAATAAGGGTTTAAAATCCAGAATATATAAAGAAGTCATGCAACTCAACAACAAATGGACCATAAATCCAATATAAAATGGATTAAAAATTGTTTTTAAAAAAAGACTTGAATAAACATTTCTCCAAAGAAGATATACAAATGGCCAATAAGCATACGAAAAGATGCTCAACATCATTAGCCATTAGGGAAATGAAACCAAACCACAATGTGACACCATTTCACACACACTAGAATCACTTCTATTTAAAAAAAAAAAATGGAAAATAACAAGTATTGGAGAGAATGTGGAAAAATAGGAATACTCATTCTTTGTGGGAATGTAAAATAGTCCAGTCATTGTAGAAAGAAGTTTGATGGTTCCTCAGAAAAATTAAGCATAAAATTACCATATAACCTGGCAATCCCACTTTAGGTATGCACACAAAAGATTTGAAAGCAGGGACTCAGACAGATATTTACACACTGATGTTCACAGCAGCTTTATTCACAACTGCCAAAGGATGGAAGCAACCAAAGTGTCCATCAACAGATAAATGGATAAACAAAATATGGTATATACACGCAGTGGAATACTATTCAGCTGTAAAAAGGAATGGAGTGAACCCTGATGACTTCATGCTGAATGAAATAAACCAGAAATACTGCATGATCTCATTGATATGAAATAATTAGAATAAGCATATTCATAGAGTTAGAAAGTAGAACACAGGTGACCAGAGGCCGGGGGTGGGTAGGGAATGGAGAGTTAATGGTTACTGGGTACAGAGTTTCCATATGGGGTGTTACAAAAGATTTGTTAATGGGTGGTGGTGATGGTAGCACAAAATTGTGAACATAATTAAGACCATTGAATTGTATATTTGAAGGTGGTTAAAAGAGAAAAAATTTACATTGTGTACATGTTAATAGAATAAAAAATTTTTAAAGAAAAACCATAGGACTGTTCAATACAGTGAGCCCTAATGTAAACTATGGGCTATTGTTAATTGTATAATCATAACTGTATGTTTCATCAATTATAACAAAGTTCGCACACTAATGCAAAGTGTTAATAATAGGGAAAACTCTGGGTGTAAGATGGGATATATAGGAACTCTGTATTTTCTGCATGATTTTTTCTGTAAACCTACAACTTCTCTAATAAAAAGTAAAATAATAATATTTTAAAATACAACTAAAGGAAAACTCATAGGAAGTTTTAAAACTAATCCACATAATATGTGTGTGTATGTGTATGTGTGTCTTGGGCAATAAGTGGCATATTAAACATTCAGGACAATTAACAGGAAAATTTAATATGCATACCATATAGGAAATATAAATTACAAAGTTTTAAACTGATGTTGGTTGTGCAATTAATTATCCCAACAGTAACAGCTGATAGACCCAGAATAGAAGAAGAGTTCAAAAGAACCAGGATAAACATGTACGTTTATAAATAACATCCATCTGTTATCAGCCACAGCTCATAGATGCAGCAAATCAGCAGTGCTCCTCATATCAGTTACTCATGGTCCCAAAATACCTCTCTTGCCAAAGCACCTTTGTGCACAGTGATTGATGATAACGAGCGAGAGAGACTTCCTCCATTTCTCGTCCGTGACATTTCTGTACGATGGTGCCTTTTCTTTTTCCTCCTGTAACAGCCTTGATGTTATCTTTACCTGATGCCGTCGTGCCTAAGCCAAAACACGAAATGATGGATGTAATGGGTCACAGTCGGGCGTTTTCCAGTCTGTGTGTGAGACGCTGCCGAGGGCGATGGGATAGCAGAACCCAGACAGGATTCCACGCAGCCGGCCAACAGCCGTGCCCGCAGGAGAGCCAGGGGACGCCGGCACACGGGGAGTGGCCCCAGCCCCTCCAGGGAGGCCCGGGAATGACAGAATTTGGAAAACATTGATTCAGTGAATTTTAGGCTGGACTCATAATTAGAAAATCTCTTCTAGATTCTGGGCCTTGCATTAGCTTCTGCTAAGTCATAGGCCTGTGGTCAAATTGTTTCCTCCAAATCATCCCACCCATGCTGACATAGGGTTGATATTGTCAGTTATTCGGTGCCTGCCTCACAGAACACTGTTCAGAACAGGTAGTGTCTGTGAAAATGTTTAAGGAGGTAGATTAAAAAAACTGTATCTGTCTATCTATCTATCTACTCATCTACTTCTCTGCATCTATCTGCCTTCTCCTCAGCAGATGTGTGTGGGCACAATGAAGTCTCATCTGGGAGCTGAGGGTCCTTCTCCATGGGCTTATGGTCTAGCTGGAGAGATGAGATATTAGAGTTTAGCTCTCTGTTGCTACACAGCTAATTATCCCAAATAGAGCCATTTAAAACAATCGACACTTATTAGCTCACAGGAACCCAGAGGTGCCTGGGTGGGTGGGTCCATGGGGAGGTTGCCGTGAGCTGTGGGCTGTGTTTCCCCAGAGGCCCGACTGGGGAGGAGCTGCTTCCTAGCACAGTCACGAGTGGCCAGCAGGCCTCGCTTCCCTGGCTGTTAGCCAGAGGCTTTTGGTTCCTGCCATCCGGCCCTCTCCAGCGTGTCCAATAGGTCCCATGACAAGGCAGCTTGGTTGCAATCTGTGGGCCAGAAAGGCAGGGTGAACACTCAGGGCAGAACCATGGCTTTGACACCTGGTTTCAGGTCACTCCCTCCACATCCCACGGGTCACCCAGACCGACGCTGGCAATGGTGGAAGGAGCTGCACCAGGTCGCGGCTACTGGGAGCTGGGCTCTCGGGGGACCTCGTTGAAACTGCCTGCCACAGGCATGCGTTTACAGAAAGCGACCAGGGATTTCCGTGAGTGATGGATTCCCAACAACATCCAGAAAATGTGTGCTACACAGAACGGCTCATAAGGACGAGGCAGCGGCAGCGTGGGGTTTCAGAAGTCAAATCGGCACACAGGAGCTGAGGACACATTCAGGCCAAGGGAAGCAGCAGAACACCTGCCACAGGCAAGCAGGAGCAGCCAAGACGCCAGCCTCGTTTCCTCTGACCGCCCTTCACCAATGGGCCAAAAGAAATTTTCAAGAGATGCTGCTGGACTGGCCTGCCAGGCCCTGTGCTTTGTAACGCTTTGATCCACAGACTCTCGTGACAACTCACATTGCAGGCAGAAGGACAAGTGGCACCCCCAAGACAATGAGAACCAACAGCTGGATCGCCTGGAATGCCAAACAGGGAAAACTGTGCAGGTGCTTAACGGTCCCACGCTTTCATGCTGCACAGAAGGTGCTACCTGGTGCTGAAACAGAGAGCATTGTTTTTCAGATGGAAAAAGTCTTACAAAAAATGAGATTAATAAAACATCAGGGCATCTTGATGATCTGTTGTCATGGTGTCTATTATCTAATGATTAATACTCCATCAATGAAATGTTGCTCATCTCATTTAGCCTCCTAATTCATTTAGATAGGAAGTAAACAAAGGAAACTGATGTATCTAGGTTGGAATCCTTTCCTTCTTGAGACCCATGTTTCGTGGTGAAACGAGCATTCGGCAGCCTCCCCGGGCACCTCCATCCTGGCAGTGATGCACGGGAGACACCGCCAAGTCACCCACCAGCATCTCCCAAATTCCGGCTCTGGGGACTGAGGGGGTTACCTGTTCCACCCCAGGGCATTCACCATATTTCAAATTTGGGTGGCCCTGCCCTTCACTGTCTTGAATATGCTCTGTCCATGAAGAGAGCCGTGTTCTTTCTTGCACATGTGGAGTTTGTGTGTGTCTTTTATGTGAGAATATAATAGAATTTCATCTCCTGTCAATATATCTCCTACAAGGATGCTGTGGGAAGACTGAGGAATATGTACTCCTACCCCGAAACAGGACTAGAAAAAGAGCTGGTTGGCCGCCCCGCCTCTGAGGATGCAAGAACACACAACTGGGATCCAGAAACAGGAAGGGGAGCCACCTGGAGGAGAGGTGATAGCCCCCAACCCATCTGTGCTCCTGAGCCTGGAAGAAAACTTAGGCCCGACTCCTCCTGGAGGGCCTCTAGGATTGCCACCACAGGGCAAAGACTGCCTCCGGTCTGCTCACACATGACAGGATAAAGGGTTCCAAAGTGTGCGGCAGGAGCCCTGGTGTTGTGCTCTTAACTGGAACAAGACATTGTTTGAAATGTAGGAGTGTGCTGGGCAGCAGCACAACGGAGTCGTTTCATAAACTGAGTGTGGCACAAGACGACACTATCACAAGTGAGCATGCGTGTATAGGTGCGTGAGTGCATGTGCGTAAGTACATGTGTGCCTGCATGTGTGCATGTGCTGTACATGAGTCCGAGCATGCGTACATGTGTGTATGTGTGCAAGCATGTGTGCACGTGCATGTCCAAGCATGTGCACATATGTGCATGTGCGTTCATGTGTGCACGTGTGTGTGCACACGCACATGTGTGTGTCACCTCACATCACACCAGGTTATGAAATAATCATATATATGTGAATAGCAGTGACATACAGATAAACCATGAACAAGGACAATGGTGTTTCCAGATGAATACGAAGGACAGAACAGAAAGTAAATGTCTGCTGAGTTACGATGGGCAAATTAACCAAAATGGTACTTCTCCCTGCCTCTGACATAGGGAAAAAGCGGTTGCAGAGATATCATCTCTGCAGCGGATGTCACCCTCCCACTCCACTGCTGCGGGGTATATGAGAATTTAGGAGCAGAGGAAAGGAGTTTTGGGGACATGTTTGAAGAGATAACCTGGATTCCCTTAGTGCATCACAAGAGACCCAAGTAAAACAAACCCAAAAATATTTTTAAATTATTTTGGCTACTAAATTATACTGTACATGCAATTCCATGCAGAGATTAGGCCGTGTGCAACCCTACCTTTTATTAGGGTTACAAGTTACACTTTTTTTCTCTCTCCTGCTGGGAGCATCACTATATGGCCTTAACAGAGCACATTCTCAATTGACTCTATTTTTATTATTCTGAGAGATTGATACCGGCTGCTACAACAGAAAATCTCAAAATCCTAGGAAACTAAGCAAATATTTCTCACTTCCTTCAAGTGCAATGCACGTTTGCAGAGGCTCTCATTTAGGGGCTCAGGGATCAAGGGTCCCTTCCTCCTTTAGCCCTTCTGAGATTGCCACAATTGGGGACAAGGGTGGACAAGGCACACAGCACCAACTGCCTTGGTCAGGTTACTTACGTCACCTCTGCTCACAGCCCACTGGCCAGAGCTCGCCCAGGACCCCAAGCCCCACACAGAGGAGGCTGGGCAACACAGGGACACACAGGGCTTTCTAGGGAGAGCTAAGTCTGTCTGCAATCCCGACACTGTCCGAAGGGCCAGACAAAAGGAATAGATAGGACCTTCCTTGTGGCACTTACGATCAACAAAAATAAAGCTTGTGTTTTTGAGTACACACATGATAACAGCAAATCCATGGAAAGATACAAAGTATTGGACTCTTATGCAGTCCTTATCTGCAATTTCAAATTCCAAGAAGGCTCTGGAAACCATAAGTTTTTCAAATAACTAATCCAATGGCAAAAACTGACCTGAATGAAGTGAGGCTCTTTACATTTTTATTTATTTCCCAATCTAAGGGGGCCGTGAACCTGAATAAAGTATATATAAAGCAGGGGTAAGAACAGAAACTAAATTGGAATGGCAGTTTAGATATACTAAATTTGTCCCGAAGCTTTTATTCATCTATCATGTGAACAGGGAGATTTAATATTTATTGCATATTTTCTATGTAACAGGAATTGCTTTAAGTGCTTTGCATTTATTGGCTCGTTTAATCATCACAAAACCTTTCATGTGTGTATTATCATCACCTCCATTTAACAGATGTGGAAACAAAGTCCCAGTGAGTTTAAATAAGGTCACACAGTAGAAAAGAAGTGGTTAAGAATAAAATCCAAGCAAACACACTCCAGAAGCCCTATTCGGTCATATTACACTCTGCGGTCCCTGCATAGGATTTAAAACCACATTAAGAAAATCTCTTCATTTTCATGTGTCCATCAACATGTGATGACCTAAATCTGAGTCGAATGATCTACATTAAATTTCCAATCACGTGCGCATGTATATTTGCTTGTGAGAACTGTCAGTAGAGCTCAAATAAATAATTGCTTCTATCTTAAGCTTTATGTACATGGAGGAAATTCTGGCATCTCAGTTATAGGTCTTCCATTTCATAAGACCTTCTGAGCAAGAACACAACTTATCTGCAAGTTAGACAATGACAAACAAAATTCTAATCAGTAGTTGAAAAAGACAGGCTTTAGCTTGTTTTAAGAGACTGTGCTTGGAAAAGCTCAGTGGACAAGGAAGGTTTATGTAGTAAATGCATTAGTGCATTAATCCAGGGTTTAATCAGCTTGATACAACTTCAAAGATTAACTAAACATATTTTTAAATACTGCCTGACATGTTAAGTGTCTCCTTTGCTGTAGAATATGCCAATAGAAGGGGTGGTACTATTTCCTGTTTCCTGGAACTATTCAATACTGACAGGAAATGTGTGAATTTTACTAGAACAATTCTATTAAACATAGCTCTTAAAAGTTATTTTCCTGAAAGTTTGCTACTTTAAATCAAGAAATAATTTTATTTTAGAGACTTTCTCTACAACCTTGACCTCCTCCCTGAAATATAATATCATAGTCTTTTTGAGGCTTTCTAAATGGTATTACAAATCCCCTTTCTAAAATTATAGTTTCAAACAATATTTTTCAAGAATATAGGTTTTTAATGGAGATTACAGCTAAGAAACTGAATTAAAAATTAAGAAACAGACTCGACCTAACCTACTAGTCATTCCCACTCCCTCACTTGTAAGACCTGGAAAAAGTAGGGGACAGATGTTCGGTTTGGGCTGGTTTGTTCTCTCCCACCTCTACCAACCCCACCAACCTGAGCTAATTTCCCACATTGTCAAGCTGTCTTGATGCTGAAAAGCCGGTTGCCTGAAGTTAGTCACCTATCCAGTTCCCAGTGACAATGAAATGAAAGTGTATCCATTTAAAATCAAACAAAGGCTGATATGGGGGCAAGTCTAGATTACCAATGCTATATTAATCAATTTTTGCTGTGTAACAAATGACCTGAGAGACCTCTGTGCTTACAATAACAAACATTTAATGTCCTGGTCACAAATGTGCAGGCTGGCAGGCGCTCGGCTGACAGACGTCAGGCACAGCTAAGCCAAGCTGAGCTCCGAGCTTCTAGTCAACGTCAGGCCACTTATCCTAGGGCCCCGGCGACGGCACAGCAGCTGCCGGGGGCCTGCGTCTCTCACAAGGGATCACAGGAGCTTAAGAAGGAAGATCAATCAGGCAAATACTTGCAAAGCCTCTGCTCATGTCTGATCCCCTAACACACCTTAACAAGGTTAGTTACATGGCCAAGCCTAATTTCAAGGGGGCAAGGAAATACATCCTGAGCCCTCTAGTGAGCAGAACTAGGTCACATGGTAAAAGGCACAGATGTACAACAGAAAGGGGGTGAAGAATTTTCAATATCTCTACAATTTAACATTTTCTTTAAGAGGTAGGGTTCTTAGCACACACTGAGCTTTCCTCTTCAGCAGCCATCATCCCATTCATTCGGTCGCTCTCTGGTAAGCCCTGCGCCGAGGCAGGCTGGATGGGAGTCTCAGGCATGTCAGGTCCCACCGCCACTGCCCTTCCCCGCCCTGGCAGCGTCCTCGGCAAGGGCCCCGCTCTCGGAAAGCGACCGTCTGATCACTGACAGCAGCCTCCGTATGCTCTCCGCGCGCTGCCTCCCACCGCTCTCCCGACTCACCAGCACTCATGGTTTAAATAACACCAAAACTTGGTGTCCTCAGACCTCCACAATGTGGCACGCCAGGACTTCCTGCTGCCCAATCCTCTCCTTGTGCGGACTGTGGGCAGGGCCGGCGTGTTGCTCCCCTGTATCTGTAGCGCCAGCACATGCTCAGCACGTTGCCCGACTTTTCTTAAAGGCTTAAATAATGAACGAATAATGAGATTTTTCTTATTATTTGTCCAAACAGTTGTATTTTTAAATCTGTCCATTTGCTCATAATACTGAGAATAAATTGCCTGTTGTAGTCTTATCAATTGTTTTGCCTTATCAATTCCTTACTTTCTATCTTACCTTAAGCCCTTCCCTAAGCTCCCCCTTCTCTAAGCTCCAATTGCCCTTAAAATTGATACCACAGTATTTAACACTTGTGGTCCAATCATTTCACGTATATTAACTTGTCTTTCCACCTAGAGTTTAAACTCCCTGAAGACAAAGTTGTACATCCTTGAAAATATGAGATATCTTACACATAATTTGCACTCAATACATATAAAATAAAAGATAGAGAAATAGTAATAATCAGTATTTATACAGCCCTTACCATGTTGTAATCGTTGTTCTAAGGCAATTCATATGTTGACTCATTTAATCCTCAAAACAAACATTGTCACTATCCTGCTTCTGCCGAAAGGAGCAGGGCAGGTGAGTAACCCCAACCACGGCAGCCTGGCCTCGGAGCCTGGGTTCCCGAGCTCTAGCCACACTAGGAACACAATAAATGTCTGCTGCGTGATTGACACTTACCCTAAGTCAGGTTTTACTGAAACTTACACTGACACCATTATATTAGCTTCCCCACTGCCAGAATAAATGCCACACAATGGGTCAGCTTAATAACAGGAATTGATTGGCCGGTGGTTGCAGAAGCTGGAAGGCTGGCTGCCTCAGGGCTCTGTATCTTCTGGCTGTCAGGCCATCTTTGGAGCTCCCTGGCCTTCCCATTACATGGCCATGTACAGGGCATGTCTTCTCTTTTCTCGTCTGGATGCCACTGACTTCCAGCTCCTGGCTGCTCCCTGTGGCTTCTCCTTCCCTGTCCAGTTTCCTTTGCTTATAAGGACTTCAACCCTATGGACCAGGCCCACCCTCATTCAGTTTGGGCCTCACCTTAACTAACAGCATCTTCAAACGTGCTATTTACAAATAGGGTAACATCTACAGCCTCAGGGGTTGGAACCCGAACATGCCTTTTATTTTTCATCTTTTCAATACTTACCCAAAATTCTCAAAAAGATGTGAAAGTTTAATGATTTTTCCCAGCAAAAAGATCAATGTTGATTTCAGCCTTGTATATGGAATAAACTGAAATAAAGCTGATTCCAATAAATGTGGGGGAAAAAGAGAAGGTTTTGATACATAAAATTTGTACTACACACTTTAAAAATTAATAAACTGCCTATCAGATTCCTTTCAAACCAATTTATTAGCTCAAATGATAAGTGTTATATTGGTATCCTCTTATATGAATTTCTTTATAGTCTGAAATAAATTCAGATCCCACTAATAGATCTTGCAGAAAAACTATGACATAACTAAATGATTTTGAAAACTTGTGGGTGAAGCACAAAAAAGTGTTGATCTCATCACTTTTTTTGGCTATTTGGCAGATCCAAGCTAACCTTCAGGCCCTGGCTGGGATAAGGCTCTCCAGGGAGACATCCCCTCCCCAGCACCCTGTCCTTGCCCCTCCTGACATATGTCTTAGATATTACTCATCTAAAGAACTGTTACTGAGCACGAATTACACATCAGTCACTGCTGAAAGTGCTGGGGAGAGAGCAGTGAACAAACCGACATAATTATGAGGATTGCCCAACACTCGTTCGTGATCTTGAAGCTCCAGGATGGTGGAAGTGTAATCTTTCCTGTTCACATCTCAGTCACCAATGCCCAGCACTTGATAATTTGCTCTTAAGTATTTTTTCAGTAAATGTCATTGAATGACAAAAGTATATCACCTTGGCATACAATAATCTAACAATTTAAAATGTATTTCTTTAGTCAAATTCTATTATTGCCATAAATAAACCAATGATCACTGAAAACACCTATGAGATCCTTTATATGAAAAATCCAAATGCCTTCAATGTCATTTGGATTTGGATACTATATCAAAGCAAATAATAATAATAATAATAGTGTGCATAATATAGTTAGAGAAAAAGCACTTTGTATCTTCCATTCTCTCTTCTTAGAAATAAGAAGCACTGTAGTGGCCAGCACACAGTTAAAAAGGAAAGGAAAAAAGCTCCCTTTGCATACAAATTGCATGACAGCACATGGCAATACTTTTCTGAACCCAAATCTTCATAACACCAAAGTTGAGTTTTAACACAGAAAATACACTTTGGGTCCTGGGCAGCTCATCCACCAGATAGATTTTAGGTGTTTGTGCCTCTCCAGCATGAAGCTGCAGACTCCCCAGAAGCCTCCCAGCCAGGGCTTCTGGAGAGAGCCAGGGGACACCCCCTTCTGGTAACCACCTTCTACTTACACCAGGAAAAGGCCCTTCCCTCTGGGAGCCTTCTCAGGGGCCACAGGGCCAAGATGGCACAAGCACTGGGTTACAAAGCTGGGGGCACACAAATGCTCCCAGCACTCCCCTTTTTCACTTTTAACTCTGGCTTTCACTCTCCATTTGTCCATAGTTCATTTCTACTATCTTGGTTTGATGGACCCTCCTGTGAACTATCCACAGAAATTCTTAAAACCAGGAGAAAAACTGATTACGAAGATGAACGAGGATGTGATGCTCTATTCACCTCTCAAGTAAAAAAAGGCAATCCATCATATTTTGAAAGTCTAGACAATCCAGCCCTCATGTATTTACATGATACCATTAAGCTGTTTTCTTGAACGACTAAGTGACCAAATAAAGATGAGGCTCACTTCTTCTAGGGGAACATTTTGGATAAAAATAGTTTAGAAGCAAATGTATTTATCTGCCACTGAGGACATTTGCAGTGGGAAACTCAAAAGTTTAATTACTTTGACCAATGTTACACAGTTATTTATACATTCATTTGGAAAATGTTTGCTAAACATCTTTTCTGGGCTAAGTGCCATGCTAGATGCAAGTTCCCTGCCAACCAGGAGCTCACAGAGGCTCAAGTCTAATAAGGAAACAGATAAAGAAATAATTACAACAAACTGTTATTTGCTAGAAATAAAGCCAAACCCTACCCAAACTAGGAAGTTCAAAATCTGTCTACAAGAGACCAAAATCTTTTGAGCTCTGTCCATCTCTGACTGTTGGTACTAAAGGATTTTCCATCTTTTGCAGAAGAAAAGGCATTGTTCTAGTTTGCTAATGCTGCCAGAATGCAAAATACCAGAAATGGATTGGCTTTTATAAAAGGGGTTTATTTGGTTACACAGTTACAGTCTTACGGCCATAAAGTGTCCATGTAACACATCAGCAATCGGGTACCTTCACTGGAGGATGGCCAATGGTGTCCGGAAAACCTGTTAGCTGGGAAGGCACGTGGCTGGCATCTGCTCCAAAGTTCTGGTTTCAAAATGGCTTTCTCCCAGGACGTTCCTCTCTAAGCTGCAGTTCCTCAAAAATGTCACTCTCAGTTGCTCCTGGGGTATTTGTCCTCTCTCAGCTTCTCCAGAGCAAGAGTCTGCTTTCAATGGCCATCTTCAAACTGTCTCTCATCTGCAGCTCCTGTGCTTCCTTCAAAGCATCCCTCTTGGCTGTAGCATCTCGCTCCTTCCGTCTGATCTTATATAGTGTCCCAGTAATTTAATTCAGACCCACCATGAATGGGCGGGCCAACACCTCCATGGAAATTATCCAATCAGAGTCATCACCCACAACTGGGTGGAGCACGTCTCCATGGAAACACTCAAAGAATTACAATCTAATTAATACTGATAGGTCTGCTCACACAAGATTAGATCAAAGATAATGGTGTTTGGAGGGACATAATACATTCCAACTGGCACAGGTATGTTTTAGAAAATTCCAGATATTAATGAAAGATCTGTTTTCGGCGCATAAGAGAAACAAGAGGGTAAGAAGAAGTTTAAAATGTGGGGCTCCTGGTGAACTTTTTCCTCACACTCTTTTCGAAACTTAGCAGTTGTGTTTATTCTCAAGTCTTATATTAGAAAACAACCTGAGAAGTGGACCCCACTAAGAGATAATGGCCTGTAGGTTAAGACATCATCATACTGGAGGATTTACATATCATTAGATCACTCTTAGGAATAAAAAGTCTTAGCTCACTAAAATGAATCACTAACTTTAGAGCTTCAAACCTTATAAGATTTTTTTAATCTGGATATATTCACCTGCTTTGTTCATGTCAAAATATTTAGGCATTTTTCTACTCCATCCAGATAAAATACTGGCCCAACACATGGATTCATAAACAAATCATTTAATAGACTACAGTTTTTTTCCCTAAGCTTTCATGATATAGAATTCACAATAATAAAAATGAAATGATAGTCTAGCCACTGAAAGACAGTTTGGTAGTTTCTTACAAACCTAAACACAGACTTACCATATGATATAGCAGTCCTGCTCTAAGGTGAGTTAAAAACTGTTTCCCACAAAAACCTGCACATGAAGGTTTATAGCAGCTTTCCGCATAACTGCCAAAAATCGGAAACGATCAACACGTCCTTCAGCAGATGAATGGATGAACAAACTGTAGCCCATCCATACAATTGAATATCATTCAGTGATTTAGAAATATTAACTATCCAGCCACAAACAGACATGGAGGAACCTTAAATATCTGTTGCTAAGTGAAAGAAGCCAGTTTTGAAAGGTTATACATTGCATGATTCCAACTCTGTGACACTCTGGAAAGGCAAAACTATAGAAACAGAAAGACAGACCAGGGGTTCAGGGGAAGAGAGGGTTGCAGGGTGAATGGGAGGAGCCCAGGGTATCTTTAGGGCCATGAAACTCTTCTGCATGATACTGGAATGGTGGGCTCATGGCTTGTGCACTTGTCAAAGCCCCCAGAATGGTGCACACGAAGAGTGGACCCTAAAGGACACCATGAACTTTAGTTACCAATAATGTACCAGTACTGGCTCATCAGTCATAACAAATGTACCCCACTCATGCAAGATGTTAAATAGGGGAAGCTGCAGGGAAAGAGGGGTGTGCACAGGAATCTCAGTTCTTCCGGCACAATTTTTCTGTTTACCAAAAACTGCTATAAAAGTTTATTGTTAAAAAATATAACAAAATGATGACTTTATGTGAAACCACTACCATTAGAAATCATGGTAATCATGGGGAAAAGACTGGTAATTTAAAAAAAAATTTTTTTTTAATGAACTGGACTATATTTATGTTTTCTCTTTGTCCTTTTTGACAAGAAATCTCAGGATAGAGATAAGGTAACTTTTAAAGAAATGCCCTAACTAATTCCCATGCCTTAACTAAGTATAACCTTTGTGTGTAGTGAGGTGCAGACCTTTAAACAGCAAAACCCATACACGCAGCAAGCAGACAGTCTGTAATTCATACAATAAATGAACTCAAGAAGAAACTATGGAGTCAAAAAGTCTTTGATTACTAGAGCAGAGCTTCCAAGTAGCACTCAGATGAGAAGCTGTACTAGCGGGGGTTTTACAGATCATTCAGGGCCAAGGGTTATCCGGAAACTCCCTGCTGGTACCAAGAGGAGAGAACCCGACCTGGGATTCCAGGAGCACCACGGTGAAGCGGGTCAAGTCCGAGTCCTCAAAACAAGAATGTGCAGGACACTGTTCCGGTTTGCTAATGCTGCCATTTTGCAAAACACCAGAAATGGATCGGCTTTTATAAAGGGGGTTTATTTGGTTACACAG
>PVKY010007380.1:0-14980 GCA_004027775.1 Bradypus variegatus | reverse complement strand
TTTTTTTTTTATTCAGTTTCATTTAAACACAATCACATAACATACAATCATCCATGGTATACAGTGAGCCGTTCACAGTATGATCATCTAGTTATGCATTCACCACCACAATCTATTTCTGAACATTTTCCCCACATCAGAAAAAATCAGAACAAGAACAAAAAACTAAAAATGAAAAAAGAAAACCCAAACCATCCCCCCATCCCATACCATTTGTCATTTAGTTTTTATCCCCATCTTTCTACTCATCCATCCATACACTAAAAAAAAGGGGGTGTGATCTACAAGGTTTTCACAATCACACTATCACCCCTTGCAATCTACACCAGAAACTTTATTTTGATTCATTTCTTTTCCCCCTTCTGATCCAGATGGCTTTCTCAATCCTACTGCCCTGGGTCCAGGCTCATCCCTGGGAATCCCGTCCCACGTTGCCAGGGAGACCTACACCTCTGGGAATCATGTCCCATGTAGGGGGAAGGCAGCAAGTGACCATTATTTCTTAAAATATTCTTTCTGCTTCTTTCTCTCTCTCCTGTCCTCAGGCTGCCGTCTTATGTTTGTTGATGTGCTTGATAGTGTCTCACAGGTCCTTTAGACTCTGTTCATTTTTTTTCATTCTTTTCTCTTTCTGTTCCTCAGATGGTCAGTCTCAATTGTCTGATCTTCTAGTCTGCTGATTTCTGCTGAAAACTATTGAGTCCTGTAGTCATTTTTTTAATGGATTGTGATAGCGTATATATAATACAAAATTTCCATTTTAACCATTTAAGAAAAGTTTTTATTGTGGTAACGTGTACAACATAACATTTCCCATTTTAACCACTTTCAGTTATAAAATTCAGTGATGTTAATTACATTCAAGAATGTTATGCTACCATCACCACTATCCAGTTACCAAAATTTTTTTGTCAACCAAACAAGAACTCTAGACCCATTAAGCAATTTCTCCCTCCTTCTAGCCCTTGGTAACTTCTAGTCTACTTTCTGTCTCTATGAATTTGCTCATTCTAGATATTTCATATAGATGGACTTGTACAATATTTGTCCTTTTGTGTCTGACTCCTTACACTTAGCCTAATGTTTTCAAGGTTTATCCATTTTGTAACATGTATCAGAACTTCATTCCTTTTTATAACTGAAAAATATTCTATTTTATGGATATAACACATTTTGTGTATCCACTCATCTGTCAGTGGATACTTGGATTGTTTCCAGTTTTTTGGCTATTGTGAGTAATACCGCTATGAGCTTCGGTATACATGCATCTGTTGGAGTCCCTGTTTTCAGTTCTTTGGCGTATGTATCTAGAAGCCCTGAGTCTTTTTTTTGTTAGTTACTTTATTTTCCAACTCAAGAATTTCTATTTGGTTCTTTCTTAAAAAAAAATTCTATCTTTTATTATATTCTCTTTTTGGTGTGACATCATTCTCATACTTTCCTTTAGTTCTTTGTGCATCGTTTCCTTTAGATCTGAACATATAGTTGATTTAAAATCTTTGTTTGGTAAGTTTAATGCTTGAGCTTCCTCAGGGACAGTTTCTGTTGATTGTTGTTGTGTTTTGTCTGAGCCATACTTGTTTCTTTGTGTGTATCAATTTTTGTTGGAAACTGGGTATTTTAATAACATAATGCATCAACTCTGGAAATTAAATTCTCCTCCATCCCCAGGTGAGCTCTTAGGTCAAATACAGAGAGTCTTGGAGGTGGGGTCTTCCAGGGAACCATTAGACGGGTGAGATAATGATTTCCTAAAAATGAGGCTTTGAAGATGCTCTAGCCCAGTCCTGCGTCTTCCGGTGGTGGTTGGAATGCTGGTTTTCCCCATGATTACAGCTGTTAGTTTTCAAGCCTACTGTGGAGCTGACAGGGTGGAATGGGTCTAGGTCAGGTTAAAATACTACAGAGCAAGCTGTTCTTACTGGGATTCAGTCATTTATCTTGAATAAATGCTCCCTGATTGCTGCAAGCCTTGTTAATTTCTGTAGTTCTGAAAAGGTTGATTCTGACAATTTCTGCCCATTTTCTCGTTGTTTTTATGAAGGAGGGAATTTTGGGATGTCTTTACTCTGCCATTTTTAATGGTTTCATCCCCTCCCATTTTTTATGCTTTTATTTTCGTTAATCTGGTGCTCTTTAACAGCAGGATTTTGACTTGGATTAGGTTTGGGTGTTAAAGCTTTGAGAATGGTTTAGTGAACACCATCTAGGACTTTTTTCTTATATCCTGAATTAGTTATTTAAGCACACACATTGCACAGTAGTGCAGTGTAGATATTCTTGACTCCACTGAGGTATTGTAAAGGAGAAAGGATATTTGATCGAGATCAGCTTCTAGGTAGTCTCTTGTGTCTTTTCCCCTTATGCTGCTCCTTCGGCTTAGAATGAAAATTTCCTTGCCCAAGCATCTTAATACTTCCTCCTTACTGTGTCAATTCTTTTTCTTCAGTCAGTTCTTTGTTTTTTCCTTTTTTACTGAAGCATAACACATAGGAATGTGCACAAATTTTAGTAACTGTACTTGATTAATTGTCTGCAGGTAAATACGCCTAGGTCAATCAGTAACCATTTACCAATCTGAAGCTCCAACGAGTAACCAGTGGGTCCTTTTTCAGAAGTAGCATATCAGGCCTTTGTTCATCTATTCTAAATAAGTGTTTTTGGAAGTCAATAGTAAATTCTTCCATCTCTTTATTATTATTATTATTATTATTATTATTGAGATATAATTCACATATGATAAAATTCACCATTTTGAAGTATACAGTTCTGTGGGTTTTCAAATATTAACGAGGTTGTGCATCTGTCATCATTTTCTAATTTTCATCATCCCCAGAAGAAAAATCCTACTCTTTAGCAGTCACTCCCCATTCTCCCCTTTCCTTCAGTCCTGGCGACCACTAACTTGCTTTCTGTCTCTATGGATTTGTCTTATATGGGCGTTTCGTATCCCTGCAATCATATAATATATGGCATTTTGTGTCTGACTTCTTTCACTTAACGTAATATTTTCATGGTTCATCTATGTTGTATCATGTATCATTTCCTTTTTATGGTTGAATAATATTTTGTTGTTGGATAGACCGTATTTTGTCTCTTCATGGGCAGGTGAACATTCGGGTGGTTTCCACTTCTTAACTATTATGAATATCAAAGCTTTATGAACATTTATATGCAAATTTTTGTAGCTCATGTTTTCTAGGGTATATACCTAGAATTATCTTGGGTATATATATATACCAAGGAGTCTAATAACTGGATCATATGGCAACATGATGTTTTGACATTTTGAGGACCTGTCAAAGTACTTTCCACAGTGGCTGCACCATTTTACATTCTTACCACAGTGTATATGGATTACATTTTCTGCACATCCTCACCATGACTTGTTATTTTCTGTTTTTTTTTTAAGCCATCCTAGTGGGTATGAATGATATCTTGTTATGATTTGATTTGCATTTTCCTGATTACCAGTGATGTGGAGCATCTTTTCATGTGCTTATTTGTCAGTTGTGTATCTTTGAAGAAATGTCTCTTCACATCCTTTCCCATTTTTTAATTGGTTGTTTGTCTTTTTATTGGTGTCATTTGAATTATTTATGTTCTGGAAACTAGACCCTTATCAAATAAATGATTTGCACATATTTTTGCCTATACTGTGGGTTGGTTTTTTCACTTCTTTTTAGTCTCCTTTCATGCACAAACACTTTTAGTTTTAGTTCAATTTATTTTTTTCTTTTGTTTCTTGTGCTTTAGGTAACATATCTGAGAAACTGTTGCCTATTCCAAGGTCACAAAGGTTTGGACCTGTGTTATCTTCTAAGAGTTTTATAGTTTTAGCTCTTTGATTATTTATTTAGGTCTTTGATTATCTATTTTGAGTTATTTTTTGTACATGGTACGAGATATACTTCCAAGTTCACTCTTTTGCATGTGGATATTCAGTTTATCCAGCAACTTTTGTTGAAAGGACTGCTTTCTCCTCCATTGAATGGTTTTGGAGACCTTGTCTAAAATTAGTTCACCATAGATGTATGGCTTTCTTTCTGAACTCTCAATTTATTCTGTTAATCTTTATATCTATTTTTATGCCAGTACCATGTTGTCTCGATTACTCTAGCTTTGTAATAGGTGTTGAAATCAGGAGTTATGAGTCCAACAACTTTGTTCTTTTCCAAAATGTGTTTTGGCCATCCTGGGTCCCTTGTGGTTTCATAAGAATTTTAGGATCTTGTCCATTTTTGTGAAAAGATAGCTGGAATTTTGATATGGATTGCATCCAATGTGTACATGAGTTTGGTGAAGCAGTATATTTTTAAGCATTACAAACTTCGTTCAAATAAACTTTGGAAGCGTATAAAGTTTGAAAAAGAAGTTTTAATGTTTATGATTCTTTTTAAAAATTAGGTAAACATGTGGGTCTCACTCGGCCTTCTAGGTCCACTTGCACAGGAACAGGGATGAATAGTTCTCTTAGAGTCAGAGGCAGTATGGGTAGAAGTTGCCCAGGAACTGGGAAACTGTTACAACACTGAGGAAAGAGTGGTTCCCAGGGCTGCTCTCTGATCAGAGCTCTCACTGTGGCCAACTTAAGGCACTGGCTTTCCTTTATCAACCACCGGTTTCCATGTGAACAACCTTTCTTCCTCGAGCACTCCTGTTGTGCATCAGAATTAGTGAGGTCATGCTGATTATACTAGTGCATTTGGGTGGGGGTTGATATGATTGTTTTATTGTCATTAATTTGGGAAAAGAACATTTGGGAACAGATTTCTTTCAAGGAGCCATTGGATATGTTGTTTCCTGAAAAGTGTATATGAGATTTTTTAAAGATTCTCTTGAATTACAAATATTGGCCATTGTAGTTGGATTTCCATGCTAGCTGGGGAGGGGTATCTTTCTGTATTCACAGCCTTCTTCCCATCTCTTGCTCTTTGAACCTACCTACCTTCCTGTCTTCCTTATCCAATTGTAGAATCACAAATGTACGGTAGTTGGGCATGCAAGTTATACAAGTTATAAAAGTATAACTTGTATTATTTTTATCTACAAAAAGGAAAATGGAAAGAAAAAAACCAGTTATTAGTAAGTATACCAAAATAAATCTATATATAGACGTAAATATACGTTTAAGATTAGCACATACTTAACATAACTTTCACTAAAAAACATTTGAACTCTTGTTGTGTTTGGGAAAACAGATAGTTCATGCAAGTGATTTTAGCTCTGTGAGAAGTATCACACTACTCCACTGTTGTAGGTATCAGAACCTGGAACCAGAGACATCCAGACATTTGAACCTGCCTAGAGCCAAGGGTTCTGCTGAAGCTATCCCAGGGTGTGAGAACTGGCACGTTCTGGCAGGTTTTCCCTCTGAACATCCAAAAGGGGAAACTGTTACCTGGGGAAGAACGAAAAGGATCCTGTGTGCAAACCACCTGCCAGCCACCCACGACTGTGGGTTCTGTCTTTCTGTGCCCTGCACTTGAGCCCACCTGGGTATCCTGAACAGCCCTATGCTGTTCTGCTTCAGGGCCTTTGCTCTGGCGGTTCTTTCACCTGCTGAGCCTCACCTGTCCCTTTTCTATGTGTTAAAACCTGTCCTGTAATCAAGGTCTACTTTAGGAAAACATTCTCTTCATAAAAACCTTCCCAGTTTCTCTTACTCTTTGCCCACTTCTCCCTTTTCATATTCCCCGTTAAAGTTTTGTGAGTTCGTACTTTTCAACAGCCCTAGTCATACTCTGAGTGCTCCTCCAGGCCTCTGAGGGTCTGTGAACCCTTTGAGGGGGGAAGCAAGGGAATGCCAAACACTTTGATCCAGGCTCCGTTCCCTTGTTAGCCCCAGTTTTGGCATTTTGGGTGTGGAATTAAACTTATTATGTTGGGTTAATTTTGTACCACAGCAATCATCATTTCGTAGTTTTGTTGTACCTGCTTTTGTAAGATTATAATATGATTTCTTAATTTCACTCAATGTGGCTAATAATTATGTGCTGTGTGGACATTAGTATTGCAGGAGTTAATGTTCCAGAATTACTCATTGTCCTGCAACCTTACTGACTATCTTATTTTTCTTCCCGACAGGAAATGACTTAGAGGCCTTACAAATACATCTGTGCATTCTTGATTCATACTTTACATTCGAGGGCCAACCCAGTCTGGAAGCACCTCTTATTAATGTTACAAGGAAACCGCTACCTCAGCCAACAAAAGGAAAAGAGGAGAAGACGTATAATAACAAATGCAAGTTTTTAAAAAAAGTTGTTTTCAGAAAACATTAGAGGAAATTTGGAAATTTTTAACATTAAGAATCAGCTTTGCAAGTATATGGATTTGGCAGGCAGGCTCTGTCAAAATTATGCAGAGGTTTCGTCTTCCTTCTTAAGGACTCAGTGTGAAGTAATTCTGTACTGCTTTTTAAGTTGCTGTTGATCAGCATGTGGGTTTTGGGTTCTAATTTTTCTGGTATATTGAAGACACATTATCTTACATTATAATACCCTATATTACATTTTTAAAACTTAAGTTATTTTTCTGCCATTGTAAATAGAGGTATCAAAATATTCTTGCAAGCAATTATAGGTAAACATTTTTCTCAGCAAACTATCTTTTTATTAAGAGAGTGGAATGCTAAACAGTTCCTACATAGTAGTTTGGATACACTTTTATTTTCTGCCAACACTGAAAATATTAATTGTATAAACCTGTTGTTCTTTTCACATCTACTTTGGATCTCATGGTCACCTGCCTTGTGGAAATGCCTTTTTTAAAACGTAGGTTTGCAGAACTCCACTATTTTTATACCTAGCCACAGTTTTGGAAAAAAGACTCAGAACCCTGACCCACACATAGCCTCTGGGACGACTTTCCCTCCCGCATGTATTGCTGCAGTGCCCAGGACAGTAAAATGGACTACAAGCGGCGCTTCCTGCTTGGCGGGTCCAAGCAGAAGGGGCAGCAGCACCAGCAGTACCCAATGCCTGAGCTCGGCCGAGCACTGAGTGCTCCCCTGGCATCTGCAGCCACCGCTGCCCCCTTGGGCAGTCTGACCGCTGCAGGCAGCTGCCACCATGCCGTGTCCCACTCCACCCCCATCGCTGACATCCAGCAGGGCATCTCCAAGTACCTGGATGCCCTCAATGTCTTCTGCCGTGCCAGTACTTTCCTCACAGACCTCTTCAGCACTGTGTTCAGGAATTCTCACTACTCCAAGGCAGCCATGCAACTCAAAGACGTGCAGGAGCACGTCATGGAAGCAGCCAGCCGGCTGACCTCGGCCATAAAGCCCGAGATCGCCAAGATGCTGATGGAACTTAGTGCCGGGGCTGCAAACTTTACAGATCAGAAGGAATTCAGTCTCCAGGACATTGAGGTAGAGTATCTTCTGTGCCTTACTTGGGTACAAAAATGTATTCCAGAGATAAGTAAGAATGCTGTCTTAGTTTTCTTAGATCAGTGTAATGGTGATCGTTGTCATATTTCTCTTGCTACTTCATCCTTGTGAAAAATTTGTGTGTACCGGGTTCTGAATTGCCTTCTTTCAAATTAAGTAGTTTGAAAGGTTATTAAACAGACACAAACAAATCACCTCATGTTTTACATTCTTGTCCTTTTAATTTTCAAATTGGAATTTAATTTGCAAATAACATACTGTACACAAGTACATAGTAGGTACTTAGCTTTCTAAGTCTGCTTAAGAGCTTTATTTGCAAATTGTCATTATTTAGAATCATTGGTTAAATAGAGAGAGTTCCACAGATGTTTATAGGATAAATGATTTTTTCCAACTCTAAAATTCAGTTGTTTGCATGTGGATGTATTTTGATTCTCCTTTTTTTAAATAACAGACTTTAATTTTTAGAATAGTTGTAGGTTTACAAAAGCATTTGATTCTTATTCTGCATATTTTCAGGGTTTTTTATAGTCAAAATGAAATATTCTTCCACTTTCAGGACTCCAGATTGGAATGTACAATTAGAATACAAATTTAATTCAGAATAAAGATGACCATTTTTTTTCTTTCCTCAACCCCTGAAGTAATGAGTTGGGTTGTTACACTGGAATCTGTTATACTCATTTAACTAGTAAATATCTTTTATTAGTGTTTAGCTGTTCAGAGAGTTAATCTGAGACTGATTTTTCCACGTGTCTTTGTATATTTTGCCAGCATGTCAGAGGTTAGGTTCCTGGACATGAATTGCTATCCAGGAGGGAGAATGTCCCTTTCCCACCCTGGGGCTGAATTTGATTTTGGGTAATCACCAGTATTTTGAGCCAAGTCTGATGATTGAGGTGGCTGAACAAACTACTTTATATTGCTTTGGGTAAAAAAAAAAAAAAAAGAGGTAAGCTATTAAGTAATAAGACATATTTAGTATGTCTAAATGTGATTTTGATGACATTTCCAAGAGGAATTTGCTGTTATTTTTGGACAGACATAGCACCACTGATGTAAATCCGATCAGCAGAATTTTTCTGTAAAGGGAAGATTGTCAGTTTTTAGACTTCACGGGCCGCATATGGTCTCTATCATAGTATTCTTTGTTTTTTGCTTTTTAACGTTTTAAAAATGAAAAACCATTTTAACCTTGTGGGCCTGTTTGTTGGGCTATATTTGACTGATGGACCATAGTTTACTGAACCTTCTAGTATAAATGTATAATAACCTCCTTGGATAATTCTAAATTTAATTTATATATTCAAGTATATTTATAGTTTCTGATTATTTCCGTGATCATGTTTTATATTCAGGGAGATTATCATTTAAAGTGTTTACAAAATGACTTGTAAGTTTAAAGTATCTTTTTAAAAATTTTACATTAAAACATGCATGTACTTCTCAAAAGAAATTCAAGTGATGAAACTTAAAGCTTCTGCTTTACCTTCCCACCCCCTTTCCCATCCCATTCTTTTGCTTAAAAGTGACCAGTGTTCCCATTTGGTTGGTGTATGCCATTCTAGACTATACATACAGCTACACACCTATACACGCACAGGTGTACACTCTGATTTTCATTTATTTTACATAGAGAACCATGATGTTGGGCTGCCACTGTGTCTTGTTGCTGCTTTACAGAGAAAAGTGGCAAGAGAGCAGTCAGGGACCTGGACTGTAACACTGCCAACCCATAATGACATAAGAATTTTTTAGCTTATTTGGGATCTCAGACAAGAGTGGTTTGAAAAATAAGACCGAAGGCTTTCATTTTAGCTTGAATAGTGTTGAGCTCTTCTTCAGTCAGTGCCTCTAGGTATTGGAGGAGGTAGAGCTAGACATGCATAACTGTTTGCTATCCAACCCTGAGAAAAAGTGCCTTGTTCTGGATCAGAACAACTAGAGAAGGGTGAATCACCCATGAGGAGCAAGGGCGTAGTAAGCCAGTGGGCTACAGTAGCACGTAACTTGTCCCTTCCTAGAACCAACATGGGACCAGTCAGGCTGAAAGGGAGAGGTATTTCCTGGTGTTGCGGTTTGGGATTTTGACTTGGCTTTCCCTATTGAAATGCTGCTTGGGATAGTAAAAATACGGCGCTATGTTTTTTGTGCATAATAGGCTAAACAGGCTTGTGAAGACTAGTCTGGAAACTAAACTGCTATTGATGCATTTTAGAATCCACGGTTCTGTTCTGAGTTACAAACAGCTGACTTATACATGAATTCTAAGATGTGATTGCCAAGTGTAGGCCTGCAAACTTAATATTTGCCTTTTCTGCAGAGCAGTATTTCTTGTTTCCAGGATATATTTATTGCCAGCGGATTTAGCCATAGTCCAATAAGGGTCTCTTCTGGGAGTAATCACCAATTTAGACGAAGTGGTTAGTCCTTTGTATTTTTTCCTCTTGGTCTTTTTTAGGGTTTTATCAGCAAGACCCCAAGAGGCTCCTTAACATTCATCCCTGGGGAAAGATGTCTGTGGCCTTCCTGAATTTACTGGCTGGGCAAGGACCTCTGCTCAGGAGCTCAGCCCAGCACTGTGGATGAGGAAAGCCCTGACTTCAGAAGTATTCACATGCTTGACCATTTTAAACCTAGAACAAAGTACTGATTCCCTTCCTACTCCTGAAGGTGGCCAATATATTCTTCAACACTCCCTAGGTGATTTTGACTTCTAGCCAGTTTGGGATATGCTCACGGATTGATAGATAATGATGCCTATGTCCAGAAACTGTGAGTGCTGACAGTTTGCTCTGGGGCCGGCAAGGTGTGTGTGAATCCCGTCCTGCCTGTACTCGTTGGTGACTTTGCCCCTCACCCTGATCTCACCCGTACAGTGTTGCTGTTAGAGAAATGGGTTGGACTGCGGTGTTTCACTAGTTAGCTAGTGTTTGTGATAGCTTGTCTGTTACATCAGCCCAGAAAACGAGTGTGGGGCATGAAGTTAAAATATCTAGATATAGAATATGTCTCTACTGCTTACTGCCTGTATGGCCTTGAGCAAATCTTTGAACATTGCTGAGCCACAATTTGCCCATCTATAAAATGGAATTACCACCCCCTTCCAAAGTTGTAAGATCAGAAGCAATTAGTGTGTGTGAAGCACTGTACCCCAGTTAGTTGTCATTGTTATCATGTATTATTATTAACGATAGTAATTGTTTCTGGCATGGCTTGAGTGGTACTATTAGACTTACTTTGAAGTGCAGAGCACAGTTGTGTATAAAACCAATATCAGAGAGAAATGTGCAGCAAGTCATCGTTCTTACTGGAAACTTTTAAGTGGACGAGATTGCCAGCCCCAGGACATTTGGCCTCACTCAGTTCTCTCCTGGTTCTTGAGGTGGGTGCCTTCTTTTCCCTTGTTTTATCTTCTCTCTTGGCACCCAAGTTGAAACTGTCCGGGCTTTTTCAGCATAAAAACCCAGGGGGAGCTCCTCTACTAATAATTGCAGCTCCATTTAACTTGCAGCTAGAATGGGGCAGGGGGAGGATGTCCATTGAATACATCTGCATTAGCTAGCAACCTTTTGACAAGTCAATTAACAGTTGAGGTAGGATTTTTTTTTCCTCTCTGGCTTTATAGAAAACTTATAATTTTACATTGACTATAAAGTGGAATTTTGCCTAAAAAGGGAAATATCCCAATCAAGTGCTTCATGGGAATTTCTTTTGTGTTTGTGTGGCTCAGCTATTTTTCCAGACAAAATATGAATTCAGGAAAAATGTGGTTCCCTATATTGAATTTATTCTTTGTATGACACTTTAATATCCCAACCAGAGATTTTCTAGATAATGGACCGCTTGGCACTTGCTGTCTGCATTCTTTATCTTTGTGTCTAGGAGTATCGCTGCTGGTGGTTTTTGTGACTGTATTATCTCCAGCATTCCTGCAAGATGCCAGGCTGGCTGAATTAAGTTGGTTAATTTCTCTTTGATTTTATCTATCACAGTTTCATTTGTCATATAAATCTCTTAACTAAAGATCATTTGCAATTAAAACATGTAATACATATTAAGGAAGTATATAGATGATCAATAACATACTTTTGTATTTATTATTAAGTCACAAATCTCCACCTCTTTTTACACACTTTATCAGTTTTCTTGAATAAAATTTACTTTTCAGTACAAAAAGAGTCAAATTGACTTTTGATTCATGCATTCATTCCACAAATATTTATTGCATGCCTTGTGGCTGCCAGGTGTGTATCAGGCACTGGGTATAGCAGTGAACAAGACAGACAAAAATCTCTTCCTTCACATAAATAGAAAAGTGTTGCAGTTTTAGAGTTAGAAAAGGTATCATTGAGAAGGTGCCCTTTGAATAAAGACCTGAAGAAGGTGAGGGAGTAGGCCCGGTTGATAATCAAGAAAAGATTTTCCAGGCAGAGGGAACAGCCACTACCAAGGCCCTGAGGAGGAGCAAACCTGGAGTGGTAGAAGAGTGATGAGGAACCTGTTGGGGCTGGGACAGAGTGAGCAAAAGGGAGACTGCTAGATGGTAAGATAAGTAAAGAAATTTTGGCCTTTCAGAGTGGCCAGGGAGGAGGCAGGGTGAGGTCAGCCTCTGAAACAAAGGTGTAAGGAGGGCAGCAGGAGCAGAACCTGCCATCGTTGTACAGCGCGCAGCTGTGCCACTTCTCTCCTTGCTTTCCTCACATCTGGACAGCCTCAAGGTACGGTTCCACAGTGGGGCCTAAGTCTCGGGAGGGTTGCTGTGTGCAGGCAGCCAGGAGTCCAGGGCAACTACAGAGCTCCCGAGAGTTGTGTATCTTTAAGGGGAATACGTCTTATATCTTCTAGCACTTTTGGTGGCTTTCAGAAAATCACCACCTTGTGAATAGGCAGGCAGACATTAAATCAAATCTTTATAGAACTGAACCTGGCTTTCAGTTTAATGCACAAATTTCTTTTGTATATTGAATGATCACCCATGAATCTGTTTGAAATAATTTATTCTTGAGTACTGACTAACCCTTAAAGACTTTATTTCAGGTGTATTAACATTTATTTTGGATAGGTATGTGCCAAAAATACTGTAGAGTATCAGTAATGGAAAATATTAGAAGCTAGTTTCAGACTGTGATTCTTACTACCCTTAATGGAATTAAATTTGCATATTATTCTCTTTTTTTTTGCCTAAAGATAAAAGTAATTCAGTGTTGATTCTTGTTCAGATTATGAAGTAATATTTCCTAACAATATGTGCCAAATGAAAATCTGAATTGCTGGCATTAATCACTTTATAAAAACTTTGTGTGAATCCAGTTTTCAGACTGTTGCTAATTTCTAGCCACTCTTTTTTTTTCCCCTTTATTAGTCACTCTTTTTCATGTATTCATTTACTGAGGTTCTGTTGTACCTAAATTGTCTTCAGATATTAGCCTTTAAAAGAATCTGTAATAATCATTTGGAATTTGGGTAATTCTATAAACATGCCTTGTGAACAACAAAGTTTACTGTCTGCCCAGCCTGTTCTGCCTTCTGTGTAGGTGGGTGGAAGCCACTCAGGCTGAAGGGCACCTGCCACTCTGGAGGGGCTGGGCTGGGCCTTTGATTTTGATTTGTCAGGTCATGCTTGTGCACCCAACTCATTATTCTGAAAATTGCTTATTAAAAGCAGAAAAGTAAGTGTTCTAGTTTGCTAATGCTGCCAGAATGCAAAACACCAGAGATGGATTGGCTTTTATAAAAGGGGGTTTATTTGGTTACACAGGTACAGTCTTACAGCAATAAAGTGTCCAAGGTAACGCATCCGCAATTGGGTACCTTCACTGGAGGATAGCCAACGGTATCCGGAAATCCTCTGTTAGCTAGGAAGGCATGTGGCTGGCGTCTGCCCCAAGTTCTGGTTTCAAAATGGCTTTCTCCCAGGACATTCTTCTCTAGACTGCTTTTCCTCCAAAGTGTGACTCTTAGTTGCTCTTGGGGTGTTTTTCCTCTCTGGGCTTCCCTGGAGCAAAAGTCTGCTTTCAACGGCTGTCTTCAAACTGTCTCTCAGCTGCAGCTACCCTCTCAGCTCCTGTGCATTCTTCAAAGTGTCCCTTTTGGCTGTAGCTCCTCTTCAAAATGTCACCCTCAGCTGCACTGAGTTCCTTCTGTTTGTCAGCTCATTTATATGGCTCCACTGATCAAGGCCCACCCTGAATGGGTGGAACCACGCCTCCATGGAAATACCTCATCAGAGTTATCACCTACAGTTGGGTGGGGTGCATCTCTATGGAAACACTCAAAAGAATTACAATCTTATTAACACTGATAGTCTGCCCACACAAGATTACATCAAAGATAATGGTGTTTGGGGGTACATAATACATTCAAACTGGCACAGTAAGTAATCAAGCAGATTTCCTGCTTTTCTAGAACAGACTGTTTTCGGGGTAACAAAATAGCCCTAATAGATGAAAGTTCTATATGGAAGAATTCTAGCATTCTTCTATATAGATGAGGTGATACAATTAGAAAACTCACCCTTTTGAAGCCATAATGAATTAACTGGCTCACGTGCACAAGTTCCTCCATGAAATGGAATCTTTTTTTTTGGGGGGGGGGATGATAATCTGAGAAATGACTCCTTTCATCATGCATTCATAACTTCCTGTCTCTTTTTTTAAACTTGGAAAATTTCCAAATACATGAGTACAACAGATCCCCATGTACCCATAAAAAAGGCTTCAATAGCCATCAACATTTTGTCAAACTTTTTTCATCTATCTTTTCCCCTTACCTGCCTTTTGCTGCTGGAACGTTTTGAAGCAAATCTCAAGCATTTTATTTGAATCCTTACATACTTTAGTATGCATTAAAAAGAGACATGTTCTTATATAACCACGATGCCATTATCAGGCCTATATTGACATATAAGTTGATATTCCTTAATATCAACCCAGACCTGTATGTGTTTAAACTTCCCAAATTGTTTTTAAAAATGTTTTTTCTCATAGAAACGGAAGGATTATTGGGTAGTTAGAAAACCAAGGAGTAGGGATGAAGGAAAAAACAGGTGCTCTTCATAAAAATGAAAAGAATAAAAGTGAATCAAGGGAGAAAATAGGAACAGAGAAAAGACAACCTCTGAAAGCAGGTCCTCACCAGCAGGACCTAGTGATTGAATGGCAGCTTTCTTTTAGGTGAATAAGAGTTGAAATTTCAAAGTTGCTAAAAAGGCTTCAGTGAATGCGAGGGAACAGTTAGGTTTGATGGGCAAAGGAGTAGGAAACAGAAATTGAAGAGTTCATTGAATGTAATTTCAGGTAGAGCTGGCTTTTCTGAATTATTTTCTATGGTGAATTTTCATGGTTGCTGGTCAGCTTGTGAAATTTCATAGGACTAGGTAATAGTCTCTTCTGGCAGCCTCCCTCATCTTTATGAATCAGGGCTCTGAGGGTTTGCAAAAAGGCATTTTTCTAAAATCCTTCTGAGACTCTCCACTACCTCAGGCCGGTAAGGTCCTTCCATGAGACCTGGCCTGTGGAGACTCCAGCTGCTGCCGAAATGTCCAGAGTCAGAAAGTGGAACTAGCCTGATATGGAGGAATCT
>PVKY010007379.1:0-14992 GCA_004027775.1 Bradypus variegatus | reverse complement strand
TGCTTGCAGTTGCCTGGCTTCATTTTCCTCTGGGTGTTAGCTTTGTCTCACCAGACCAGCTTCTCTACTTCCCAGGGGAATGGCCACTGCAGTCTGGGGGGCACATTTTACTGATCACATATGGAAGAGGAAACGCTGCCTCCTCACCATCTCCACGTTGAAAAATCCCAGGAAAGCGTTTGCACTGGCACAAGTCACAGGGCCACCTCTGAGCCAATCGCGGTGACTGGGGGGTGGGGGGTGGCCGGGTCCCATTTGGAACCTGTGGCTACAGATGGGAAGTAGCGTGTGTGTGTGTGTGTGTGTGTGTGTGTGTGTTGGGGGTAGCACAGCCCTGGCTATGGGGAGGTTATGCATTAAGCAGTTGCTCCATATTCTCTCTACCAAAACATGGCCCACAACCCCAGAGCAGACTGGCTTCCCGCTTACCACACCTGATCCCCACTCTTCCTGGGCCCTGTGCGATCCAATATATTTACCATATTCTTCTGCAGTTGAGAGTAATCCAGTCAATGACTTGTGACCTTGTAAAACTTCCTGCATGTAAACCTCTTCCTCTTTCCCCCCGATGGCCTGGATCTAGAGAATTTTGAGTCCTGGAAGGCAGGCAGAGCCACAAATGATTAGGTCCTGACTCTGCTCGGCCATCATACTGGCCGCTCACTAATCCAGAACACTCATCTTGAACTTTAGCATATGAGTGAGGAATTGACTCCTGTTGTGCTCAGCCACCGAAGTTGTGGGATTTCTCCCTCTTATCCAGCATCATCCCAAATGATCCAGTTCCCTCTTACAAACCGTTGGAGGTTTGAACCTCGGCTCTCCCGCTTCCTACCTGTGTGACCTTTATAGAAAATAACATAATTGCTTTAAACTCTAGTTTACTCGTCTCGAAAATGGACTGACTGAATAATGCTAACTATATGGAGTGCTGGTACAGCATTTATTTCTGTGTGGTAGGAATATTAGTTCTGAAGAAATATTAGTGCGATGTGGTTGAGTGTGTGATTTGCCCACCATTCTTCCTTCCTCCTCATCTTGACACAGAAACTCATCTCCGTGGAGTCTACTGCCCTGCCGCATGGTGTTGGCTTAGCCGTGCTATTTGTTTTGGCCAGTGAAACGTTGGTAGATGTGACATCAGCAGATCCTTTACATGTGCTAGCTTGGTTTGGCTTGAGCTCCTGCACTTCTGCCGTCTATTGTCAGAAGGGCATGTCCCTGGTAAGGGCTGCACCCAGAAGGAGGAGACATGTGGGGCAGAGCTGACCCCTGACTGCAGCCCGAGCTCACATCCAGCCAATCCGAGGCAAGTCCAACAGAGCCACAGACAACCTGCGGATCCTCGAGCAAGAAACATAAAATGTGCTTTATTATAAGCATCTGAATGTTGGGGTTGTTTGTTACACACCATTATTTCGGCACTAGCTGACTAGTATACACTTATCTCACTGTATTATAGTTATCTGCTCCCTGTTCACTGGTCACCTGAGTGTAAGTTCCTGAGGGTGCCTTTCTGCCTCTGTAGCCCCAGTACTCCACACATCACGAGTGCCAAGAGGTACCAAATTGTTGAATGAGTTGTTCAACGTAAGATGTGGGAAGAAAAATAATAATTGCTAATTTTTTGTCTGATGAGTCTACAAGGAATGACCAAACCCAAAGCTTCAAAATCCAACGATTAAATCACTTGTTTTGCCAGGCCCCTGTGGTGACAGAGGGATGGAGCAGTCTTCGAAGGAAACGCTGGCCTGCCACTGCCTCTCCTCTCCTCTGGTTCCCCCTGGGCCAGCCATGCCTTAGGAATATCTATATACCTTTGGACCTTAGCCAGCTGCTTTTCTTTTGGGCTCAGCTGGTCTTTTCCTTAGTCCCAGGACTCTGTCACCCCTGGTGGCCGAGGAAGGAAGCCAACTCTCCATATCTGCCCTGGTGAATTTCCAAAGATATTCAACCCAACAGTTCAAAGACCTTTTAGTTAATTTTTTTTCCCATCACCTGTCCATGTGCCAGGTGCTGGGATACGGAGATGACTGGAACTTGGTGCTCGCCCCTGAGAGCCTTCCAGGTGAGGCAGGTGGGTGGAAGCCTATTCACTCATCTATTTATTCATTTAACAGCTATTTATTGAGCACCTCCTTGGTGCCAAGTAGAGCAGTGAACAAGACAGACGAGACCTTTATGGGTCACAAATTCTGGTGTGTGTGAGGCACACAGACAAATACATTTAAATAGCAATACCAGGCTACGGATTAAAGAAACAGGTAAAGAGATGGAGAATGACTGGAAGGTGACACCCAGGAGAATGGGACAGAGTTGAGTTCTAATGATGAGAAGGTGCCAGCATGAAAATGCAATGGGTAGAGCATGTTGGGCAGAGGGGCCAGCGGGGCACAGCTCCCGGAGGAGGGACTGAGCTTGCCATGCTTGAAAACAGAAGTCTGGTGGGGCTGGGGCTACAAGATAGCGGGAGAGAGGCAAGGGGAGAGCTCGGAGCAGTCTGCAGGGGCCGGTTAGAGGGGGGCCTTGTAAGCCCTACTTTATTCTAAGTGCAAAGGGAAGTTGTTAGAGGATTTTAGGCTGAGGAGTAACATCTGATTGATGTTTGAAGAACATAATGTGGACTTGGTTGAAAGAAAGGAAAGAATAACAGGCTGTGGGAGCACAGAGGGGGGGCATGCAGCCAAGTCTGGGGGTCAGGGAGGGTGTTATGTATTGAATTGTGTCCCCCAAAATGTCTGTTCAAACCCTAACCCTGGCATCTGTCATCTTATTTGGAAGTAGGGTCTTTGCAGATGTAATGAGGGTCACACGGGTAGGGAGGGCCCTAATTCAACATGACTGAGGTCCTAATAAGACGAGGAGACAAGACTCAGAGACACACAGGGAGGCACCACCAGGGCTGGGGTGAAGCTGCCGCCAGCCAGGGAGTGCCCGGGGTCACCAGGAGCTGGGAGAGGCAAGAAGGAGCCCTTCCCTAGAGCTGTTGTGGGGAACAGGGCCCTGCCCACACCTTGATTTGGGACCACTGGCTCCAGAACAGTGAGAGAAGAAATGCCTACTGTTTTAAGTCCCCCGGTTCGTGGTCTTCTGTTACGTAGCCCCGGGAAATTGAGACAGAGGGCTTGCCAGATAAAATGTATCCGTTATCTACTGCTGCATAACAAATTGCCCCGGAATTCAGTGGCTTAACTCAGTGATAAATATTTATCTGACGCAGTTTCAGTGGGTCAGGAGTTCTAGAGCAGCTTCCCTGGGTGGTTCTGGTTTGTGGTCCACGGAGACACTGTAGCCAGGGGCTGCTGTCGTCCGAGGTCCCCTGGGGCTGGAGGACCCACACTCACATTTGCTCCCTCTCAGGGGTGGCGACTTAGTTCCTTAGGGCTGCTTGAGGGCTTCGGGAGGTGGTGGCTGACTTCCTTCTGAGTGAGTGATCCAAGGGACCGCAAAGGCAGAAGCCGCAGCATCTTGTATTACCTGGCCTCAGAAGTCACCTGGTCATTTTTGCGATATCTTATCGGTTACACAGGTCAGTTCTACTCACCGTGGGAAGGGACGGGTTTAGGGCACATGGACCAGGAGGCGAGACACTGGAGGCCATCTCGGCAGCCACAGAAGGAACCTGATCTGAGTTTTAAAGATTAACTAGAAATTAGCCAGGTGAAGGAAGCTGGAAAAGGCGTTTCAAGGTGGAGGGAATAGCCCAAGCAAAGCACAGAGGGGTGAAACAGGGTGGTAGCACAAAACAGTTGCTGATACCAGAGCTGGAAGAGCAGGGCTCAGCCAACTTTTTTTGTACAGGGCCAGATAGAGAATATTTTGGGTTTTTTGGGCTGCACAGCCTCTGGTGTGAAAGCATTCATAGACGTATGTAAGTGAATGGGTGTAGCTGTGTTCCAATGAAACTTTATTTGGAAAAATAGACAGCAGCCCACACTGGGCCAACACCTGCTGACAGGGCAGATGAACCTGGCTCATGGAGGCAAACACAGGCCTAAACCCAGGCTCTCCTCCCAGCCCGGAGAGTTGCCTCTTCAAGGCTGCCTTGGCTTGGTGAACCTGAAGTGAAATATTAAAGTGAGCAATTTGTCTACAGCCTCCCCTTCCAGAATGGGTGGGGAGGTTGGGGTGTATTTGGGGGAATCCAGTAAAGGTCCCTGAGGATATTTTTATTAATTATGCAGTCCTGGAATTAAATCTTGGCTCTACCAATCATTGTCTGTCCTCTCGAGCCTCTCTTTTCTCATCTGAAAAGTGGGGATGATGACAACTGCCTCCTGAGAAGCAATGTGAGCTTCAAATGAGATGCCCTAGGAAAAGTCCCTAAGGCAGGGGCTGGCACACAGCAGGTACTCAATAAATGCCAGCTTCCCTTTCCTCATAATGAATACAGTCATTACCATAAAATGATATAAAAAATGGGGTTACTACTATACATGTCCCATGAGCTGACCACAAAAGCTTCAGTCCCAGGCTCTGAATTGGACATGTTAATATCTGAGGCCTTGCACCCAGATTGGGCCTGGCACCGCTGGGTGGGGGACAGACTGTAGGGGAGATTGAAACACAGCCCACGTTCCCTCTCGAGGTCTTAAGGTATTTATTTGGCTCAGGCCGGCCCTGTCAGCAAGCGCTGGCCTTAGCCGGCTCCATCCTTTGCATTTTTTCTGGCCCTGCTCAGTCCCTCGGGCGGCTTTGCTGGAGGGAACCCACCGCCCGCCTTTCTGCAGACAGCGTGCAAGGGTCCCGCGCAAGCCCCGCCCCTGCCCCGCGCAGGCCCCGCCCCTATCCCGCCTTCCCCCCCAAGATTCCGCCCGGACCATTTGGCGCCGACAGGAGGCGCCGGCGCACACGGCCGGCCCTGCCCCTCCCCGCGTGGCCCCGCCCCTCCCCGCGAGGCTCAGCTTTGTCCGTTGGGCGCCGGCAGGAGGCGCCAGCCCACAGCCCGCGTCTACTGGCCGGTTGGCTCCACCCCTCCCCTCGTTCCCCGGCCTCTCCCCGCGAGCCCCCGCCCCCTGCCGAGGCCCCGCCCCTTCCGAAGTCCTCGCCCCTCCCCTCGAGGGCTCATTGAGTGCCCGTAGGTGGCACCAGCGCGCAGCCCGCCTCTTTTCGCAGGCCGGCCACGCCCCTTTCGTAGGCCCCGCCCAACGGTAGGCCCTCCCCTTCCCGAGGCCCCGCCCCGTCCGGTGGGCGCCGGCAGGAGGCGCCGCGCTCGGTGGTCGGGGTCGACGCTCGGGGTGCCCGCCCGGGCGCGGCCGGCGGCGCGCGTGGGAGCGGCGCGGGAGGTGAGTGCAGCGGCGGGGGGCGCGGGGGGCGGCGTGCTCGGGGCTCGGCCGCCGGCGAGGGTAGGGGGCTGCGAGGCACGTGCTCAGGGCTGCGGGGCCCGCCCGCGGCTTTTCCCCGCTGAGAATTGTGGTGCTGGGGGCGTGTGTGGGCTTGTTCCGTTGCCATGTTGCCATGGAACCGGGGCTCTCGGGCCGGGGCCACGGGGCGCACGCGAGGGCACTTCCCAGCTGGGGGTGGTGGCTGCGACCCCAGAGCCGGGCCATCAGCCAGGGCCCACCCCCGGCCCTCAGTTTCCTCGGCGGCGCCCCTGGAGGCGCAGTGCGCGAGGGGTCCGCGCGCTTTCCCACCCGGCTCGGCGTCGGGACCCCCGCCCGCGCCGCGGCCTGCTGCTTCTGCTCCGAGACGCGGGGCTGCCCCGCGCGCCAGGTGGAGCGCTGTCTCCAGCCATTTCTGCGCCCCTCGGGAGAAACGCAGCACCCGAGAAAGCGGGTGCTGGCCGCGGGCCCCCTCGCTGTTTACGCCCCACGGAAGACACTGGCCTAGTTCCCAGCGGGAAGCCGGCGTGGGGCGAGCGGGGGCTGCGGACCACCCGCCCAGCCTCCTCACCTGCCGAGTGTTTGAGCAACCCGAGTGGACGGGACGAATGTTCCAGGAGCGCGCACAGGTGTCTGCAGTGAGCAGGGCCCGCCGGGTCTGCATTCCAGAGCGCCCGAGCTCTCCTGCCCGCGGGGAGGGAAGTCAGCCCCTCTCCAGGGACTGCTGTGACCGAACTCAGTCGGATTCAGTTGTTTTTGTCTTTGGAAGCCTCCCCCTGGTTGGAGCTGTAGAGCTAGGATTTACAGCAGGCGGAGACCCATCAGAGCTGCTTTCCTGGTGGAAATCCTAATGGGTTCCACATGCTAGCACCGGGACTGGGATGTCCCTCCGCCCATCTGGTCAGCCCGGCACTGACCCCGCGCCCTGCGCCCGCTGGTGTGACCGGGGCTTGTTTCCCATCAGAAACTGGACTGTTCAGTAAGAACAAGAGAAAAACGTTCAGCAGACGTCACACACCTATGGTTGTCTGGGCCAGTGACTTCTCAGAGTGTGTGTGCGAGAGGAGAAGGCATCGAGCAGGAAAGGAAAAGGCAGGTCACGTCCAGAAAAACATCTAGTTACCCAGCACCCGCTCAGTGGGATTTTCCCACACACCTCTTGCCCTTTTTAAAGAATAAATTCATGGTTGTTTCATACACACACAGGCTGCAGTGTGCAGTCCCTAGTGATGGCGGGTAAGCACGTGCCGGCTCTCAGCAGTGCCCCTGCTCGGTGGCTGCAGGGAGATGCGCCTTTCAGAGAAAATTGCCTTCTGAGAAGTCCAGACTAGGTGGGCTTTCTGCTCACAGGGTTCCTGGGAAGGAAGGAAGCACGTTCTCTGCTCACCTTTCCTCTCTTTCCCTGACGTTGCTGACTCCGCACGCCATGCTGGGGAAAGGTGGCCCGGGAGGGGGATGTCGGGCATGCAGGAACTTTCTGGGCCCTGGGAGGGGGCCTGGCAGTTTTGTGTTTGTCATTTTATCTGTCTTTTCATTAAAGCAGAATTGTATGAGCTTCACATCTTCCAAGGCCTGGGTCTGCCCCTGGAGACCAGATCCCAGTTCATGCCACCCTGGGGTCCCGGGGCTCCCGTGCTTACTTCGTGGCTCCCCTGCCTGGAGCTGGTTTCCGCAGTTTTATGCCTCATATTTAAATATGGGTCCCACATCATCTCTAAAGGCAGAGGCTTTCCCAGCCGCCAGCTGCCCGGTGGGAAGGATGCATGAGCAGGCGCTTGAAGTCTGCGCCAGTTAATGCCAGGCCCCCTGAGAGGCTGCCAGGCCCAGGCGATCTCGCGAGGTGTGTGCAGGTGATGTTGGAAGCAGGGCCTGTAACTTTCAGGGGTGCCTGATAAGCACGGGTTGAGGGGCTGTTGGCAGGGGTGTGGTCCCCTTGAATTCCAGCTCCCTTTGAGGTTGACTGTGGAAGGCTCGGGCTGAACTGGGAGTAGGGTGCAGCTGTTGGCGTGGCTTGCAGGGGGGCTGGGAGTCCCCCGTGGCGATGCTTTTGCCGTACGTGAAATCGAGGTCTTTGACAGGGCTGGGGCTGCCCTGGCCAGCTCTGGGGCTTCCGAGGATTCGACAAGGAGACTCCTTTCATGCTCCGTAGGTGAGGGACACGGTGCCTTTGGCGGATCTCCCCCCTTGTGGCTTTTACTCCCTGATGCCAGGGGAGAACTCCTGTATGCTTTGTGCCTGCACTGGCCACGAGAATGTCTGTGATATTGAGCTGTGCTCACGTGAGCTGGTCTTCAGGAAGCTGGAGCGCGGGGTGAGGTCTCGAGGTTGTAAATGTTGGGTGGTGGGTGACGGGCCAGGGGCAGGCTCAGCCCCCACCCCATGGGGCAGTACACTGGGAACGGCAGATTGGGGCTGATCCGGAGTCACTGGGTGGCAGCCCGGTTTGTCACCTCCACACGTGCCAGCCTTCGTGGGGGTGAGTGAAGCCTGGGGGGCAGCTAGGAGAGACGCCACTCACGGTGCTGGGGCAGTTCCTGTGTTTACCCTGCTCAGGGTCCCCGTGGGGGGCTCCCTAGCTGTTCTCTCCAGCCGTCGCCTCCTTTCCAAAAGCCTTTTCCGTGGTTGTGCGAGCCAGGATTGCAGAGTATTGATTGACTTCAGCTGGCAGGGGCCAGCTTTCACTGCATCTAGGCCACTGTTTGCAGAGCCTTCCAGAAAATAGACTTTTCTCCTGGATGAGTTAGTCTCTGTTTTTGTCCTTGATGAGAAGATGAGCGTAGAAGTGAGGTGTAGTTACAGGGGGCTGTGCACGGTTTTTCAGGAGTCCCTGATTTGTCATTGGGCCTTAGGTTCTACACAAGGGAGAACCGTCTTTGTCTTCTCTGCCCTCAGACCCCACAGAGCTTTGTGAGGGAGGCTGATAAAGCGTCTCTTTAGAACACTGTCAAGAGTAAGGTCTCGAGGTTGTAAATGCGTTAGAACTATGACTTCTGGGCTCTCGAGGCTTGCCAGGGCTGCCTTCCATCTCCCCCCCAGCACGTCTGCCTGTCTCTGGCCTGGGTGGGGCTGAGGGCCGGGCTTGAGGGGATGTGGGACTGCCCACATTCCAGGCGTCCCCCCGACCCTGGGCTGGGGCAGCCCTATATGTCCTCGTGCCTCTGTCCCAGAGAAGTGTCTCCTTCCCGCCGGGACCAGCTCCTGTGCCCTGTCCTTGGGGAGTCGTGTCATGGGGGTGTTGTGTGTTGAGTGTCTGGTGGCTGGCTCCCCGTGACGTCCGGCGGGGTGGGAGCCGTGGCAGTTTTCCTGGCCCCTGGGAGCGTGGGAGGCCCTTCCCACCCGTGGAGTGTGGAGTAGGGAGGCCGGCTGGGGCAGATGCAGAGATGTGAGGGGTTTGCCCTCCGAGTTGAGTCTCCGCTTTTGGGGTGCAACTCCCCTGCCCTGACCCCTGTCCTGGGTGGTGGGCCTGCCCTGGACGAGGCTGAGCTGACCCTGCTGGCCTGGCACCCTGTAACGCAGCGAACACCCTGTCGCCGGCCCCTGACTGTTTCTTGGGTGCTGGCCCTTGGGTGCGGCGTACTGAGTCCTCACGGGAGCCTGGGTCCCCTGGCAGCGCATGGCCTACCTCTGGGTGACCTCGTTACGTTCCCTTGTGACCACTCTCCTGGCAGGGCCTCTCAGCGCGCTCCGACCTGCCCTGTCTCTGGCTTCCTTGCCGGCTGCCTGCGTGTCCTCAGCTCAGTGGTGTGACCTGTTGAGAGCCGGCCTCCAGAGGCATGTGGGCTGGCTGTCTTGGGGCACCGGGCACTGCGTGACCTGTTAGCGTACCTTTGTCTTGTTTGCCCGTGGTGCAGGGGATGGGTGGCCTTCACCTGTCTTACTTCTTCCCCCAGGTCACAACCTTGCCCCCCATTTGGCTGGAGCCCTCGGTGCCTGCCCAGGAAGACGCTCCCACCATGTTCTATGGGGCTCACCTCGCCATGTCTCCCCCCAGCAAGAGCAGGCTGCGGCGGCAGGGCCAGCTCCTGTCCAGCATGCTGTCCCGCACTCTGAGCCACAAGTGCCGTGACCCGGGCGCCGGCGACGACCCTGCTGAGCTCTCCACGCAGCTCTCGGCCCCCGGCGTCCTGAAGGTGTTCGGGGACAGTGTCTGCTCGGGCACCCACTACAAGAGTGTCCTGGCCACCGCCACCTCCAGCGCCCAGGAGCTGGTGCGAGAGGCCCTGGAGCGCTACGGCGTGGACCCTGCACGTGCCGGCCAGTACGTGCTGTGCGACGCTGTGGGCCAGGCAGGGGAGGCCGGGCAGCCCTGGCAGGCTGCCTGCTTCCGTGTGTTCGCCGATAACGAGAAGCCGCTCTTGATCCAGGAGTTCTGGAAGCCCCGGGAAGGCTTATCCCGGAGGTTCGAGCTGAGAAAGAAGTCGGACGTGGAAGAGCTGGCCGCCAGGGACGTGGACACCGTCACGGCAGGTGAGGGAGGGACCGAGGCGTGGCCGCCGCCGGGGCTGGCCCAGGTGAGGGTGGAGAGGGGCCAGGGCACGGGGGAAAGCTGTACGAGAGCGCGTTTGTTCTGAACGAGGGGAAGAGGAGTCTTTGTTTCGGGACATTCATAGATTCCTCTTGAATTTCCTGTTTCAACTGTGGCCACCCTGGAAACTGCAAGGGCACCCCCGTGGCTTGTGTCACTGCAGGTGCCGGTTGGCAGTGCCGAGCGGCTCCTGATACACTCGTGATATTTTAGGCCACATCTGTCTTGCATAATCAGGTCCTTACCCAGCCTGTTGCCTGGAGAGAAACGTGCACAGCTTGCTTAACGTCAGGTTCGAGGCCCCTTGCACACCTCCCCTTCCTGCCTCACATGGGGTGTGAGGTACACGGGCAATCGAGCGGAAGGTGGAGAAGGAGGCCTGCCAAGGCCAGGCCCTGCGTGGCCTGGGGGGTGCCTGGGGCTCATCTGGGTGTGCAGTGGTCAGGGGGGCACAGGTTTTGAGGGTGCCCAGGGCAGTTGGGGGCGGTCCTTGAGGGCCCACTGAGTACAGCAGCCACCAGGCCCAGGACTCGGGCACACGGTGGGGTCTGGCCCCCACTTTGTTTTTGTTACGATTAAATTGGTTGAGGGACTTCAATTGTCTTAACATACATGTGCTGTGAAAAATATGTTTTCTGAACACCAGAAGGTTCTTAGATGTCTTCCACATTGGCTCTTCCACGGTGTCCCCTGAGGAATGATTGCTCTGTATAGGGAGGTCTGCTTGCTTACGCTCTCGGGAAGTGACGGGGTGCTTGGTGCCCGGTGAGACTCTTCACCTGGTTTCGTGGTGTTCCGGGCTGAGACGGCCACGGGTCCTCACTGAGGCATGTGTCCCGGAGCCCGTGAGCGCTCATCTGTTCTCCTTCTGTGTCGTGCGAGAGCCCTCCACAGCTTCCAGACAGACCCATGTCCGCAGGTCTGCGTGCGATGACTGGAACGTATCTTTTGGGGGCCACAGTTCAACCCCTAACAGTCCGTTCTCTGGGCCCCCAAATTCACACCCTTCCCGTGTGCCAAACACGTTCACTCCATCCTGGTGTCCCCAAGTCTCAGTGTCCCTAAAGTCTTGGTGTCCCCGTGGTCTCCGTGTCACCAAGGTCTCTGTGTCTCCACAGTTTCTGTGTCCCCAAGGTCCCGGCATCCCCATGTTCTCCGCCTCCCCAAGGTCTAGCATCTCTGCAGTCTCTGTGTCCCCAGGGCCTCCATGTCCCCAGGCTGCTGTGACAAAGGACCACAGGCTTGGGGGTGAGAACAATGAAGTTCATTTCCTCTTGGTTCTTGAAGCCAGAAGCTGGGACCGGGGTGTTGGTGGGGCCTCCAGGGGGTCCCTCCTGTCTTTTTCTGGTGTCTGGTGGACACTGACCATCCGTGGGTCCCATCCCTGTCCTCTCCTGTGTCTCCCCACATCCCTTCTGATGAGGACGCCCCTGGCTGGGTCAGGCTGGCCCTAATCCACGTGCCCTGATGCGAACTCACCACATCTTCAGGGAGCCTGTTTCCGAAAAGGTCACGGGCCCGGGGCCCAGGGCCCAGGACTTGGGCCTGTTCTTGAGGGATGTGACTCCCCTGGGACAGGAGATGAGCAGGGTGGCTGGACTTGGGGGGCTGGTGTCTCTCAGCCTGGGCTTCCCATGTCTGTGACTGGCTCTGCTGTGTCCCCCACTCGGGTCCCGCAGCTGGAGCTTTGCTGCAAAGTGGCCCTCTGCATGCCTTTAGGCTCACCGCGTCCCCCCCATGCCTCAGCTTCCTGACCTGGGGGTAGGGAGGCCCCCACTTCTGTCCTGGGTCCCGTGGGTGCTCAGCACGGCTCCCAGAGGACGGTGGCTTCTGTTGTTGTACCCATTGCCGCACTCACGGTGGCCCGTCTGCTGGGCACACATTGGTGGTGGCCTGCTGGGTGGGGGGCCCTCCGTCACTGCACGTGGTGGTCCCAGGCACGGGCCAGCTGGAGCTGAGTTTATCATGGTCCCCATGTCCCTTTGGACCAGCACCGCCTGGTGCCTGCCCCTGAGCACCCCTGCCCCTGATTCCTTGAATCACTGCCCCCGGAGGTTTGGTCTTTCATCGTGACCCCTTCCACCTTCCCCTAAAAGGGCTGCAGCAAAGTCCCGGCAGCTGCTGGCGGGGGAGCTGGCAGGGTGGGGAGCCAGGGGCCTGGGGACAAGGGGCCTTTGAGAGGAGGGCGGCGCTCCTGGCCGCGCCGCCCAGGGCTTTCTTTGCTAAGTGGGACAAGACCAGGCCTTGTTTACTGTCGCCTGGATGTGAAAGCCGCCCTGGCGGGGCCGTGGGTCCTGCTGCTACCTTTCAAGCCAGGCATCCCGTATCCCGGCCAGGCTTACGGACACTGGTGCGGCTCGAAGCAGGGGTGTTGCCCACCGTTCCTTCCCTGCTGTCCATCTCCTCTGGCTGTCTGGGCTCCTGGGCCTTCCCTAGCCCAGCTGTTGGCCTCGCCAGTGCCAGGAAAGCCAGCGCAGCTGAGGTTCGCAGAGGGCTGACGTGTTCGTGGAGGAGGCTGCCACGGTGCCCGCAGGTTTTCACCCACAAGACCATTTATTGAGCCTCTTTGCTGCCTCTGGCAGAGTGCCAGACCCCGGAGGTACACCAGTGGACCCGCACGCCCAGCCCGTGGCCCCGGGTCAGCCGAGGAGGACGCTGGGCACGCGCTCGGGGAGGACTCGTCCCGCTCAGGGCAGAGCCACCAGGCAGGGCCGGAGCCTCGGTCTGCGTCTTCCCTGGGTGGTTCTGATGGCACATGGGTGCATGGACACAAAAAGGCAAATGCTTATCTGTGCACGAGCACACACTTGCACGCTCACACTCCCTGCTCTCACACCCGCTCACAGGCTCTCTGGGTTAGTCCCCGTGTGTAGGTTCTGGTCCAGCCTGTCTGTAATCGCAGGTGCCTCTGCTCATGTCCCTGACACACGTCTCAGGTTTTCCCATCGTCTCAGCCGCGGAAGGAGCTGAGCCACAATCCAGCCCCTTCTTATGAGCGCTGCTTCGGGGCCCCGAGGGTGGAGAGAGGAGCGGGCCCTGCCCCATCGGGCCACGCTGCCAACCCCCCTTCACCCTCTTCTCCCTCTCCCCCTCCCCTCCCCCTTCCTGAACCCCGTTCCTCAGCCTCCCTCGGCTGCCCGTGCTGGAGTCTGGGGTACAGGGGTGGGGGCTTCCTGCGGGTCCCCTGGCGGGGTGGCCCCTGGGCTGGGTTCCCTGTGCCCCTTGCTGTCTTTGGTGTTGGTGCGGCGACTCTGTCACTTGCGCGGCTGTTCCTGCAACAGGCCGGGAGGCCCCAGGTTTGTCCCTCCCTTCTTTCCTGCGAACGCAAGGGTGGCTGGGCCCTGTACCCCGGCTGGGGAGGGGCGAGTGAGAACGGGGCGGCCCCGGGCCGTGTACCCCAGAGGCACGGTGGGTCAGCAGCGCCCTCGCCCTGGGGCCACCCGGGTTGTCAGCACTGCAGCCAGAGCCCAGGGTGCAGGCATGACTGGCGCCACCCAAGGGCTTCCGGGAGACCCGCGCGGGTCCCCGGTCAGTGCCCACATGATGCACCTGGCGGTACTGGGTTCTGCTTCCCCTGAACGTCACCTTTTTGCAGCTGCTGTCTCCCTGTGTGTCTGCTGGGGTGGCTGGCGCTGGGCAGGTGGGCTGGGCAGCGGCCATCAGGTCAGGAGGGTCCCCAAGGCGCAGTGGGGATGGCCTGGCATGTGGTGGGGGCAGGATAGGAGAGAGGGGCGTGTGTGTGATGGCAGGAGCAGGCCTCGCCTCTGCACCCAGCCTAGGGAGCCCTTCCTTCTGTCCTTCCTTCTGTCCTTCCTTCCCGGTGGGAGGGTTGGTTTAGACTATTCTTTGTGATGGGGGCCGTCTTGGGCACCGGGAGGTTGAGCGGCATCCCTGGTGTCACCCCACCAGATGCCAGGAGCCCCCACCCCAGTTGTGGCACCAACAGGGTCTCCAGACGTGGCCCAGTGTCCCCTGGGGCCCCATCGCCCTGTTGGGGAGCCTGGGTTGGCTCGTTCGTCACGGAGCCCGGTGGCCAGTGCCCTCTGGGGACCCTCAGGCTGCCCCGATGGGGTCCTCGCTCCTTTCTCCCTGGCACCCTCCCAAACTGGAGGAGGCAGAGGTGCAGAGCACACCCTCAGGGTGCGGCTCCAGTTGGGGCCGGGGCTCCCCACTTTGCTTCAGCTGCTCTTTGAAAAGTGGTGGAGGGAGTTGTGGCAGCTCTGTGACCTGAGGCTGCCTCTGTGGCCTAGACCGCGCCAGGGAGCATGGCCGTGGCAGCCGGACGGCTTTCAGTTTTTACCTTTTATTTTAAAACAGTTTCAAACTTACAGGACAATTGCAAAAATAAAATAAAACCCATACAGAGAGATCTGACATAGCCCCCACTCAGATACCCAGATCCCCCAGTTGTAACGTTTTGCCACAGTTTCTGCATCATTCTCTCCATCCCTCTGTCTGATTATCTGTCCATTCATCCATTAGTCTGTCTATTGGTCTGTCAGTCAGTCAGTCAGTCATCCTTTTTCCTGAACCTTTGAGAGAGGGTTGCATGTTGTGCTCCTCGAACGCACCATTTCCCATGCACACTTCCTAGGAACGAGGGTCCTCACTCTGTAACCCCCTTCGGTGCAGCCGCCGAGTTCTGGAAGCTGCCCGCGTGCTTGCCCATCTGCCCGTCTCATGTCTCGCGTGCCCGGCTTCTCCCGAGGGGCTGATGCCGAGGAGTGGGGGTCTCTGCGCGGGAGTCCCTTTCCTTCGGGGGAGGACAGGAGGGAGAGCTGCGGGGGGCACTGTCGTCTCTGAGCACCCGTCCAGGGGTTTTCCCCGTGCTGCCGGTGCCGCGACTCCTGTCCCGGGGTGCTGGCCCTCGAGTCGGACTCCGGCAACTCTCACCCTGGCACGAAGGAGGGGTGTGGATCATTGTTCTCTCGTTATCCACAAACCTACAAACATATTTTGCCTCTTGGGAAGCTTCCTTTTCAGCACTTCTCAGTGATCCACTCAGTGTAGAGAACGTTTCTTTTGTTTGTGGTTTGGTTAGAAACAAAACCACCCGCAAACCTTTTTTTCCCACCAGTTTAAAACCAGAAAAGTAACTGAACTTGTGTGGACATTTGTTGGCCCTTTTGTCCCAGCCCGTTCCACC
>PVKY010007378.1:0-14980 GCA_004027775.1 Bradypus variegatus | reverse complement strand
CCACTTACAATCTGAAAAATGTCTTGCTTCCTCTTTAGAGCTGGAATCCCCTGTTGTCTAATTATACTCAATACACAAAGATAATATGCTAATAGATGTTGTTCACTCTGCCCTTGAACTGCTTGTCCTTGGCTTCAAGACACCCCAGAAGGAAGACAGAAGGCTTCCTTCCATGTCACCAAACCACGCTTCTTGGACTTTTTACACTATCCTCCACCCATCCCTTAAATTTGACCTTTTCCAGGGCTTCCTCCTGCCCCAGACTCTTCCTGGAAGATCTCAAACTCTACAGACTTCCACCACATGGTCCTTTCTCTTCAGTCCAGAGCCAGTTAGCTAACAGCCATCAGGACCTCTCCACTTGGATATCTTCCAGACACCTCAAATCCAACACACCCGAAGTTCTCGTCAGCCTCAAACCATCTCCCTTACTGCATCCCCCATCTGAGCTCACGGCAGCACTCTCCACCCAGCGAATCAAGCCAGAAATCTATGATTCATCCTTAACTCATCTCCACTCCCTCCGTGCCTGAATCCAATCACCGAGTCCTCTTAATTCTATCTCCTAACTTAGAAATAACTCATGACCCAGTCATCCTGCCATACACACGCACATAAGCGAAATAGAAGTTTCACAAAACAATTTTTACCTTCACTATATGCTCTGACATTTTCTATGTTTTATTCTGTTCTATTCTGTTTTTTGCTTTGTTTTGTTTTGTTTGCTTAAATGCTTGTAACCAGTGGGTTACCGGTAAATGTGTAGCAATCAGCTGTTGCAGAGGGTGGGACAGGAGGATGGTGCTGATGTGTAGCATTTGCCAGTACCCCCCGTGTGAAACTCCTACCGTGGCTGATTTCAAGCTACCAACCAACCAGCTTCAAACTTCCTCCAAATTTAGCAACCAGCTCTCGTGACCTCGCGTGAGCCATCTCAGCGCTGACCACTGCTTGTGACCTACGGTTTGGTAGATGTGGGTCTAAATACCTCTCAAGTCTATCTAACATCATCATTCCAGTCCTGGCCACCGCCATTTCTGAAACAATTGGTTTCCAAGTCACTCTGATCTATTTCATGTTTGTTTATAGATTTCCTGTTATCCATACAAGGGTGAAGTCCACAAGTCTTACTGTGGTTTTAGAAAACTACCCCTAGTTGGGCTCCCACCTGCCCCTCCTGCCTTCTTTCCCTTGATCTCAACGAAAATTTTCTTCTTGGCTATCTAGGAGCTCTCCCTTGTTTCCAGGCCTTTGGACATGCTATTCCTTTCAGCTAGACTGTCCTTTCCTCCCTCTTTGCTCAGCTACTTCTTACTCCACCAGGAATGAGACTATATATAGTCAGATTACAACATCCTTGTCTACTTTAATCTTTCTGTCTGGTCACAAAAACAATTTTTTAACTTCAATAGAAACATGTCTTAAATGGAAAAAAAAAATCGAAGAGATTCATGTTTCCATAAGAGCTTATGAAATCTGACCTGGAGTATCAGGGAGAACTTCCTGGAATAAGTGGTGGCTGTATCACTTATAACAGTTGAGCCAAGATATAAAGGATGAATAGAACTTGACTAGTAGGTGGGTCAGAAAGAGGAGAATGTGAAAACCCACGGCGGTGGGGAGAAGGGTAAAATCAGGAACTGCATGGCTGCTAGTGTGGCAGGAGTGGAGAAGCCGGGTCTGAGGAGCAGCCAGAGTGGCAGGTAGTGTGGTGCCATGGGGGGCACCATAGACTTTGGGGAGGGTCTGAAGACTTATGTTGGGGCCCTGACTTTACTCCAAGTGAAGGGCAAACAGAGCATTGGCCTCCAGCATCGCGACGTGACCCAGCATACCCCATCCGGATCACCTGGGCTGCCCTGTGGGGTGCAGACCGCGAGGAGCAGGGGAGAAAGCACCAAGGCTTGGGGAGCTCCAGCACTGGTTCTGGGGTGGGGTGCTGATGGCTGATAGTGATGGGAAGAAGGAGGCGTTCGGGTGTACTCAGAAAGTAGAGCTTCTAAGATCGAAGGACACACTGGCAGTATGTTGTGAGGAGAAAAAGAGTGAAAGATGGCCCCTGTTTCCTGTCCTGAGCCACCCCCAGAGGAATGCAGCAAACGTTTATTGGAGAAAGAGGTGGGAGAAGTGTGTTTGCCATAGGGGGGCAGGTGCAGGAATGATGGGACACCCTGGAATTGTGGAGCTGGAGATGCCCGTTAGACATCCCAAGGGGGACATCCGGGGGCAGCTAGAGTTGAGGGGAGGTCTGGGCTGAGTTGTGAAGTGGGAGCCGACCAGCAGCGGACGGGATGGGGTCAGCCTGCTCAGACATCTCTCCTGCATTGTCAGAGCACTCTGCACACACGTTGAGGGCAGCTACCTGCAACCTGGGATGACCCTGGATCTGCTCCTGGGAGTAAAACAAAAAAGAGCATTAGTGGAAAAACTGGCAATTCCAAATAAAGTCTGTGGTTTGGTTGTGCCGCCTCAAGGCTGCTCGCTCCCCAGTGATTTGTGGGGGGGCAGCGTTAGGAGGATTGGGGTCGAGGGCACTCTGGAACTCCCTGGACCTATCTGCAACTCTTCTGTGAGTTGAAAGATCCTAGGATACAAAGTCAAAGGCAATAACCACAAGCTTGCCCAGCTTCTGGCAGCTCCCGGGGAGCAGAGGCGAGCTCGGGAACGGCCCCTGCGGAAGGACAGCACGCGCACGTGTGCGTGTGTCGGTGACGGAGCAGCTTTGGGGCCTGACCCTGTCTCTTTCCCACCCCTCTGCAGGGTGTGCTGGGTGCACCACGTGACGGGCATGTGGGTGTACCCCTTCCTGGAGCACATTGGCCCGGGGGCCAGGGTCCTCTTCTTTGGCTCGACGACCGTCCTAATGAACTTCCTGTACCTGCTGGGAGAGCTCCTGAACAGCTACATCTGGGACACCCAGAGAAGTGAGTATCACTAAGGGGACGTGAAAGGAGCCCTTAGGCCAAAGGGGTGTGGCGGGGACAGAGGGAAAGTCCACAGTGGCTGCTGCTTTTGTCCGTTACCTGGGATCACTTACGAAGAGTTCCATTTGTATAACTAGAACATTCACCTCAGAGCTGCTGGAAGTTACCTGAAAGCCTTCCTGCTCTCAGAGTTGTCAGCTGGCTGAACATTTAAACCTGGGAGGAAAGACGCATGTCTGTGAGACTGTAGAGGGAGAAGAGTGGCGTGAACCGAAAAATGTAGGCCGTGTCCATAAAGAACAAATGCTGCTTTAGCCAAAGGGCCCCACGGTGCACAGGTAATAGCCTAAAACTCTCACTGGAGTCGCCCTGACAGCCTCGTTTGAAGCCATCACCTGGAGGCCACGCCACGTGGACCAGGCCGGCCGCCATATTGAAGGCATGCAGGTGGCAGCGAGGGACAGGCAAAGGGCACTGCTGCGTTGCTGCAGAAATATCTTAACCTTTGATTTGATTTCTCTTCCATGTCTATCTATGGCAGAGCCTCCGTCTTGGCAAGGCACCTGATCTCACCGAAGCTGGGCAAAGTCTGTCCAAAGTGTATGTAACATAACTTAAAAACAGGAAGGTCAGAAAGCCACTGCCCAGCCGTGTAGTGACTTGAGCCCTGCACGAAAATGCACCCAAAGGCAAGATGGCCGGGGGGTGTCGGGGACACTCTGGCATCTCTGTTGCCACAGTCACAGTATCCCAGACCTCAGTGGTCAGTGGACGCTGCCCACAGGGAGTGGGCACCTGGCCATGCCAGCTGCTCCATGACAGAGGGCAAATAAGGCTCGTCCAGCCTGCCTTGTGCGTGGCTCTGCTAAGACTATACGTGCCCAGGTATTAGCCGATGCCCAATGGCCCAGAAGAATTTAAAAGTTTCTTTTCTCAGCTGCTGGTTTGATTGCAATATGTGCTCTGTTAGAAAAAGCATCCCAGTTTTACATTCAGTTCAGGCCACACCTTGAGGGACCAGAAATTCCTCTTTTAATGATTTTCTTCCCTGTTAAGCGGGAATAGTAAGCTTCTGCTATTAGTTAACTTTAAAATATTTAGTTAACGTACAGAAATATTGTGAGGGTGGAATGTGAACCTTTTTCAGTTTCTGAGGAGAAAGGCCATATTTAAATTTGCAGTAATATGCCCAATCTGTATAATTCAAGAAGTAGTTCTGGCTGTCTGAGTTCCCCCGTGTGCTTGATTGCAATGGCCATTTGGCCATTTTCCTATCATTTCTATAAGATGATGACCTGAAAACCACGAGAGACAAAACCTAGCCTGGAACAGTAAATACAGCTTTTTAGCAGCTTTGAATGAAGAGTTAAAAATGAATAGTGAACTAAGATATGCTGTTTGATCTGTGGAATTTAATTTGAGTTACTCTCTGAAGTAGCATAGTTAAGGCTGACCAACATTCTGTGGCTCATTTCAGGAACAGACATTCATATGATACACATGTGACCATCTGGTTAAATCCACAGACGCAGAGGTTTTGTGCGAAGCAGGCACCCCGCTCCCCATCCATTTACAACAGGGGTCACGAAATGATGCCCTCTCCCAAACTTTACCTGCAGGAAACTTTGTTAGATGAGCATAGTTGCATTTCTGGTTTTGACCCAATGTTTACAAGTTAGGAGATTTCGCATAAAAGTCCAGACAGCATCTTACCAGCTGTCTTGAGGTCTGGCAGCAGGCGCGCACTGTCCTCCCGTGGCCCCAGGGAACGGGGAGTCTTGGTCACCTCCGAAGGTTCGATGACCCTTGGCCTCACCTGGACACGTCACAGACTGGCTCCATCGGCAGCAGGGCACAAGACTGTGGTTTGAAAGCTGTGTGTGTGCGTGCAAGGAAGAGTTGAGTCCATCGAGCTTGGTGTGACGGCCCTGAGAAGAAGGAATCCCACCCCTGGCACCTGTCATGGCTTTAAATGGCTCCGAGTCCTCTGCTTGTTCAGGCTCTGTTCACGTCAACTTCAAGATAAAATCACATTGTGGAAACCCAGTGCTGAAAGAAGGTGCCCGTCGTCTATGCTGCCCCTTCCTTCACTCAGAGGCTGCTGAGGTCCAGAAATCTTTGGTGCCCCCACACGCCAGCATCTCCGCCTGGCGACCAGCTGGGTTATTCCCAGTGCCCAGGTGCAGGGACCAGAAGTTTGGGAACATGGCTCAGCACCACGGACCTGGCTCATAAAACAACCGAAAAGGCCACCCTGCTGTGAAATGGGAATGAGCCCTTAAAACATGCTCAGAAATCAGAGTTCAGCATTTGCCCTTTTTAAAAGGCGCTAACGCAAAGTGGCTTTACTCGATTTCTTGGGTTGCAATGAAATATTCCTGTACTTCAGCTAAGGAAGATCTATTGTCTCCAAGGCCAGCAGAGCTGAGGTGATATCTAGTTCACGTCAGAACCTTGTGCGATGAGGGTGCCCGGATGCCCAAGGCTGGGGTGGTGTGGGGGCAGCAGGCAGGCGTGGAGGAAGAAGAAGAGCCAGTCCCGCTCCCTGTTGCCCACCCAGCTCTCGTCCCAGCCCAGTCCGCCAGGCCACATCCGAGCAGGGCCTCCCAGCCGGCCTGGGTCTGTCCCGGCTCAGTCAGCCTCTCCCCACACGTGCCACCAAGGCTGTCTCACTGCAGCTTTGTGACCGCTTCTTTTTGCTTTTGGGTGGAAATTGTACTCCTGTTGCTTACAAACACTTCCAGCTGTCTGATCTTCCCCCTTCCCGTGTCTACAAACACCCCCGTCCTCGTCCCCTGCCTCTCACTATCCCCGTGGCTGCCAAGACTCTCCAGCAGGGAACAGACTCGGAGGAGAACAGCACAGGGCCCTTCACTTCTACAGCTTCTGCACCCACAGCCCCCCATCCTATTCCTCTGCCCTGCAGAGACCCTCACCCCGCAGTATGAAGTTTTCTCTCACAGGATTTCCAAGAACTACTTTGGACACAGCACCGTAGACTCTGCCTGTGGGACCTCAGCCCTCGGCCATAAAAACCAAGCATCCAGGCGGGACCCTCTGTTCCCAGCCCGTTTCCCACCCCATCACCCCCAGCCCCCTGGGAGGCCCTCCAGGAGCTGGGGGGAGTCCTCCCGGCTGCAGGCCCTGTCGTCTGTCGTGGTGGCCCACGGGTGGGCACGTTAGACTTTGTCTACACTGAGTCCTGCCTCTGTTCCACTCCCCTCATGGGCCCGGGCTCCTGAAGCCTTCGCAGCATTCGCAGCTTATCCACTTATTCAACAGAGACCCTGCACTCCCGCCGTGAGCCTGGCACCGCGTGGGGTGAGGGACGCCAATGCGAGCAGGCAGCCGGGCCCATTCTCAGAGGGCTGGGGTGGGTCAGAGAAGCCAACAAAACCCACAGAAAGGAGGTTTGCATTCTTTGGTCCATGCTTATTAATAAAACAAGCAACCAAAACTCTCTGGGATATTTGGAATCAGAAGCAAAATCTTTGGCTCAGAGCCAAAGATAGGCCCCGTGGGAAGGCATTGCCGGGGGTCGCTGTGGTTCAGGAGATGGGCAGAGCTGGGTCCTCTCCAGAACAGAGGCATTGCCGGCATGGCAGGGGCAGTGGGCAGGGCTCGGACGGCCAGGTCGGATCTGAACCTTGGAAGGAAGGAAAAGCACAGCTCTGCCGGCAGCAGGCTCTGTCAGGGGGGCCCGGGGTGCACAGGGGAGGGAGAGACAGCTCCTGGGGCTAACGGGCTCATTGGGCTTTAAGGAAAAAGACTTGTTGGTTTTGAGAATCTAGAGTCCTTGCCTTGGGAAGGGACAGTGTGACACGATGTGAGCGGCACACACCTGTGGTGAGGCCACAGCAGAGCACCTGGCCAGCGCGTGTGCAAAGGCTGGGGGGTCAGCAGCGGACTTGAGCCTCAGCCCCGGAAGCCCTGGGAGCTGGGGGGGCCCGGTCTGCAGGGAAGGGGGCAGAGGTCCCGGGACGCTGCTGGTGAGAGCTTAAATGACTTTCCATCACAGGCAGGAGAAAAAGAAAGGGGCGGTGGAGGAGGGCACGGGGAGCAGTGGGGAGACGGGGCTTGTAAGCGGCTTTGGTGTTTGACCGGATGCCCTGATCTGGGCCCTGCCTGTGTCTCCAGGTGTGGAAGAGGAGAAGGACAAGCCTAAGCTGGACTGAGGCCCAGGCCGAGAGGAGAGGGGGGCAGCGCCAGCAAGGATGTGCAACCAGAGGAGGCTTTCAGAAGGCCGCGGCCTCAGTGCCCACCGCTGCCCGGACGGGGCACACTTCTATTTATATATATATACAATAATATATGTATAAAACAGAGTACGGCTGTCTCCAAAATAACTTGCCCTTGTTGTGTTTTAAAGAATTCTTTCCAGCTTCACTATTGGCAATAGCATCTTTTTCTCTCTTTTTCCTTTTCTGCTTTTTCAAGCTACACTTGGTCTTTGAATTTTCACTTTTGCAAGTGGATTGTGACTCCCCTCAATCAAGGGAGAATGAGACACAACCGTTTCGGGCCCAGACCGCGCTGGCCGGAGGGCAGAGTGAGGAGCCTGGGCCTGCAGCCCCGCTGGCCGCGCCTCGAGCCTGGCCGCAGCATGGCGGAGGGGACAGGCTCGCAGCTAGGCACACATACGTCCCGCTGGGCAAACCCTGGGTGTTCGTGGAGCTCATGACAAACCCTGTGAAACCTTTCCTCGGTGCAGACTGTACCTTCAATAAAGACCAAGCCCCCCCAACCCGCTCTCGTCATGGCACCTCCGACTCCCAGCGGCCCTGGGTCTCATTCGTGTTCGGTTTCCGATACCTGCTGCAGACGGGCCTGATTCCTCCCTGTATCACAGAGATACACAATTTTCAAATCAGAAACCTCCCCCCTTCACACACACACTCACACTTTCACACATTCTCTCTCACACACAGACAGAATCCCACACTCGCACATACCCTTATGTTCTCTTCCTCGCTTTCCTTTTCCTTGTCTACAGCCTCTTCCGCGGTCAGTCTGACGGTGCCCCTTGGCCACTGCTGGGGGCAGCACCCACCTAAAAGGAGGCGAGTTTCTAGGTTGTTCCTAGGACTTAATTCATTTATGGATAATTTAAAGTAGATACAGTTTAATAGTAAGAGTGTATGTACTTTACAGTACAAATATTCAATTCTTAGCATTCTTAGTATTAAAAATTTCAAAGGAAGAAAATTTGAGTTAATACATATGATTATGTAGAAAACACACCACATATCATTAAATAATATGAAAAAACTCCAGTCAAATATGTCTATTATATCAATAAATATGAATGGGCTTAATTCACATGTTAAAAGGAAAAGATTTTCACACTAGATCAGAAAGGAAAACCCAAATAATGGTATACTGTATATTTGCAAAAAAAAAAACACACAATGTGAAGTAACTGAAAGATTGAAAAGAAAATGGCCAAAAGTACACCTGAAATTAGTAAAAAAAAAAAAAAAAAAAAACAAACAAAAAAAAACACACCAAGATTGTGATTTTAATAGTTCAGGCCCGAGATAATCTCAGGGCCGCCCACCCTGGTTAATAGGGGAGATCACTATAGAAGCTGTCTGGTGGGACCCACCGTGTCCCCTGACTCGTGGAGTTAGGACCCTCATGTAGGACACTCCTGGCAGAAACCCAGCAAAGCAGAAAAGCCAGGGCACCTCCCCGTCCTTCGAGTGACTCTGCATCGGTGCTGAAGCCTCGGAGGAGACAGGGCTGCAGTGCCACCACAGCGCATGTGACCTGCCTGCCGGGCCGTGGGTGAAGGAGGCTGCATCCCAGAGGAGCAGCATGAACTACTGAACGTGAGCAGGTGTGCGTGTCTTGGAGAAGGAGACTGGCCCACGCAGCCAGGCATGCCTCCCCTGGCCACCCGTCTTCCGAAAGGTCTCCTTCTCCTGGAGCAAATCCTCAGTCCTGGTGTGGGCAGGAAGCCAGCGATCTTGCGAGAGTGTATTTCTCTGTGGCAACAAACCCCCAAACAGGAAACAGTTTTCTTTAACCTGGCAAAGTCGGCAGGATGCGTGCACTCGCCTTCCTCAGGGCTCCTTCCGCCCTGCCCCAGAGTCGCCCCCAGAGGAGACCCGGTAGCCGTGTCTTCCCAGCACCCAGGGCACCCGCTCCTTCACTGATGACGTCATGCTGCTCGCATTGTGAGCCGGAAGTAGCAGGTGCCCAGACGCCCAGGGACACACATTCACCCAGGGGGGACAGTAGGTAAATGAACCACCCCCCCCCAAAAAGCAGGGGCCTGAGCTTCATGAAGTTTCTAGCCCCCAGTGCTCCAAGACACGTCAGTATCTGCCCTCCCAGGTGAACTCAGTGACTGACCCTGGGCCCATTGCTCAAGGTGTGCAAGTAGATGTTGGAGGAAACATATCACCTTGAGGGATGTTGTTATTCCTATACCATGACTAGGGAAAAAGTAATCAGGACTATAAAAATTAAAATGGAAAAACCAAATTATCACTATTTGCAGATGATGTAATTTTAAAAAGAAAAACAAAATCCTGTGCCAGTTAACCATTACTGGCAACAAAACACCTCAAAACGGCAACTTCAAAAAACCACCAAGTTTCTGCAGCTCCGGTGGCGCGTGGTGGAAGGAGCTTGTCTCTGCTCCCCTCCGAGTCTGCCGTGTCTACACTCCCTTCCAAGTCTGCCTGTCGGCGGAGGCGGTGGCTGGGGCTGTGACCTGGGACCTTTCCATGTGGCTGCTGGGATTTGTCACAGCCCATGGCTGGGTCCCGCAGCCCAGGTGACAGCTGTATCGCTCTGTGGGACTTGGCTTCAGAAGTCGCAAAGGGCAGTCTCAGGGCTGCCCAGACTCCGGAGGAGGGAACAGCCCCCACCTCTGGATAAGACGCATCAGTGTCACGTTGGAGGAGAGCACGTGGGACTGGCGTATACTGCAGACACACTGAGCTGTATTTGGGAAATTCAATGTCTCACACACACACTTCAAAACAATCAACTGAAGAATTATTTTAAAATTAAGAAAATTTAGAAAGGTAAGAAGGTATAAAATTACTATGTGTAAATAAATAGTTTTCATTTACGAAAGATGTATTACAAGAGATAATGGAAGGAAAAGCCCAGTATGATGGAACTATTAAATGACACGACAGAAGAGCTGAACAAATAGAAACACAAACAGTGTTCTTAGAGGGCAAAACCCAACATCCTAAAGATGCCAAGACTCCCTGGGTTAATTTACAAATTCAGCGTGATCCCAACAAAAACATCAACCTTTTTTTTATTCATTCATTCATTTTATTATTTTGAAACTAGAAATATTAATCCTAAAAGTCATATGTAAAAATTAACAAACGAGAATTGTTAGGAAAACTCTGGCTAAGGAAAACAGTGAGGAGAACTAGAACATCAGCACTACCAAATATTAAAACATATTATAAAAGCTTCGTTAATTAAAACAGATGGATCTGGCTATGAATATACAAAGTGATAGATGGAACAAAATAGAAAGATCAATAATGGAAATAAATGTTTGGAAATTTGAAATATAATAAAAGTTCTATCTCAAATGAGTGAAGAAGGATGAACTATTCAATAAATTTAGTTAGGATAACTGGGAAAGCCATCTGGAGAAAAGCTGGACCCATACCTTAGACCTTCTACCCTGACAAATTGCAAATGGGCAAAAATTTTCTTGCTTAAGAAAAAGGGTTAGAAGAAAACTTGAGGGAATTCCTCTGTAAGCTTGGAGTAGGAAAGAATTTTTCTAACTATAACTCATGATTGAATAGTCATAAAACAAGATTAATAAATTACACAAAAACTGAAAAACTCTGCAGGATAAGAGTTTAAGCAAAGACAAAATGCATACCCAAACTAGGAAAAAATATTTTCACCTCCTATATCAAAGGGCTTATCATTCTAATATATAAGGAGATTCAAGAAAAAGATGGGGAGAAAAGCCAACAACCTAACAGGAAAATGATGAGCAAAGAACGTGAATACTTCAGAGAAAAAAATAAATGAAAGTGGCTCTTAAACATTTGAAAAGAATACAACCTCAATCACATAAAGAAAAATGAAACTTAAAGCCACACTGAATACCATTTTTACGTAAAGAAACCCAAAAGCTTGACACACACTGTTGGTGAGGTTTGCTTGTGGGAGTATAAATTGGTACACTCCCTGCAGAATGCAATTTATATCTTTAAAAATTTACAAATGCTTAAAATTATTTGGCCTAAAAATTCTATTTCTCAGAAATTATGCTAATAGATATGGTGCAGGTTTGAAGCTGCTATGTACCCCAGAAAAGGCCGTGTTCTTTTAGTCCATTCCTGTGGGCAGACCTGTTGTGGGTGGGACCTTTTGGTTAGGCTATTTCAATTGAGATGTGACCCACAGATTCAAGGTGGGTCTTAATCCTTTATGGGGTCCTTTATGAGAAGATAACAGAAAAAACTCAGAGAATTCAGAGAGAAACACCTGGAGAACTTGGAGAGAAAAGCCCTGGAGAGGCTAAGAGACGACCCTCAGAAGCTCAGAGAGGAGCCGCCAGAACCAGAAGCTGGAAGCAACGAGATCCAAGAGCGAAGGAGCACCAGACGCCGGCCACGTGCCTGCCCAAGTGACGGAGGAGCCCCAGGTGCCAGCGGCCTGTCTTCAGAGTCCAGGTGTCCTCCTGTTGATGCCTTAACTGGGACATTTTCATGGCCTTAGAACTTGCAAACTAATAAATCCCTGTTGTAAAAGCCAACCCATTTCTGGTATATTGCATTTTGGCAGCTTTAGCAAACCGAAGCAGATATATTTCCACATGAGTTAAATTTATTAATTGAAGCAAAGTTTGTAATAGGGAAAAACTGGAAACAATATAAATGTTAATCAACAGGTAACTGATTTTAAAAAGTCTGGTACCTCCATTCAACAGAATACTTTGCAGCTGTAGAAAGAAAGGGAGAGAATGATAATGCTGTCTTTATGTGGAAAACTCTCTAAAATCTAATTTAAAATTTAAAAATACATGTGTTGGAAAGTATGTACAACATGCTACTCTTCATGTAAGAAAGATTGCAGTGTGGGGTGGATGAAAGAACCAATCTTTGCTTGTATATGTGTCAAGAAATTCTAGAAGGATATAGAAACAAGATAGCAGTGGTTTTCTGCTGAAGTAGTAGAGGCTGAATCTGATGGGATTGGCAGTCAGCGGGACAGTGTCCACTATATGCTTTCTATCTATGTGCACATATATTGTTTTTTGAAAAACTTAGTTATATTATCTGGTCTAAAAATTTAAAATTTAAAATTTAAATTTAAAAGTTTAAAACCAAACTTTTTGAGGAAAGAAATACTTTCATGTGAAAAGCAAAATAATAAAAAAGCAGTTGTGACCGATTCAGAAAATAATAGCTAAACACCTTACAAAACTTATTAGATGCTGCCAAACTATACTTAGAAAAAACTATAGCCTTAGTTTTTATTTTTGTACAAAAATTCAATGAACAAAATAAACTACATAATCAGAAGAAATAGAAAACAAAAAATCAGGAAAATATAAGGAAGGAAATAATAAAATTAAAAGCAGAATTAATGAATGATGCAGGAAAAAATGGAATTGATTAATAAATAAATTGATTACTAAATCCAGTATTTAGTTCTATACAAATATCAATAAAATATACAACTAGTGACATGTTAATTGAAAAGAAAGAGAAAGAAAAATGTAAGTACTTTATAATTTAAGCACAGATATGAAGCAAATTCCTAGAACCCTATGAAATGTTCAGTTTTCAAGGAAATTTTCAAGGACCCAATAAGAATTTAGATAGACTTAACAGACTCATATACACAGAAAGATTTTTGTTGTTGTTTTTTTTTAATGTCCAATGAACTCTCAAAAAAAGAGGAGCCAGATCCATTGTGTTTTGTGAGCAAATTCTTGAAAAGTTTCAAGTAAATTCTCATGTTATTTAAATTGTTTCAAGGTTTCAGAATGATGGAAAGCATCCAAAATTATTTTTCACAGTTAATACAATCCTCAAAACAAAGCCAGCATAGCAAATAAATTTCACTTGCCTTAACTAAAATACTGGCCACATAAATCCAACACTATTAAAATAATTTTTCTTGACTAAATAAGGTTTATTCCAAAAATTCTAGAATGGTTTCATAAGGTTAGGATATTTATTTAACACATTAGCTCAATAAAGCATAAAAGAGAAACCATATGCTTCTCTCCATAGCTGCCTAAGGCATTTGAAGAAATTCAACATTTATTTCTGATAATATTATTGGTAAAATAAAAAATACAAAGATATCCCGTGTCATGATAAGGAACAGTCATTTCAAACACCAAAGACATTCTCATTTGATGTCAGCAAAGAAACAAAGATCCCACAACACTGTCACTACAATGTTTTTCTAAGGTGTGTGGGTAGGTGAGATGTGACTTCAAATAAGACACATTTTGACTTGAAGCAAAAAAGTTTTCTGTTAAAAAGAGGTTTATGTGATTATAGAGTTAGTATTATTAACAGAAAGGAAAATTAAATCTAAGAAAAGGGAAAGGAGCAAAGGCATAATTTAAGTGGAAAGCATTTCTTTTTGTTGTTGTTTAATTTAACTGAAGACCAAAAGGTAAAAAAAACTGAGAGAATCTTGAAGAGGATGTATAATTAAAGCATACTTTTGCTGTTAAAACACATTATCAAAGGGCAATGTTAGAGAGAAAAAGCAGTGAAATAGATAGCAAGCCCCAAAACAGGCCCTGGTAAATAAAAATATGGCATTTCAAATCAGTAAGGGTGTGACAAATTATTCAATAAGTGGTGCTGCAACAAATGAATACTATTTGTAAAAAGGAATGGCTAGATTCCCTTCCTAAACCACACACACACACACACACACACACACACACACGCACAAAAACAGATGGAGTCAACAATTAAATGTAGCAAAAAGCTATAAAAAAGGCAAGAAAGTTTCAGGGAACATCTGATCCTCTAATAAAGAAGATGTGGAAACAAGTATATGTACAATATATTAGCATGTATATTAATATGTATAAAGCATATAAGTACATGAACTGGAATCTATAGGTTGAGTGGTGTACTAGGGTGAGGGAGAGAAAACTGTCAAGAGTGTTTTCAAATTGATGACCCACCATCTCCTCCAACAGGAAACCTGGGGAAGCCCTGGCTGGGGTGGGGCTGATGATGATCACGATTTTGTATTTTTGAGTACGGAGGTCTGTGGCTGTTTCAGTGACTTTGTAGGGACAGCATCTAGATTCCAGAGGACAGAGGAGTTGGTGGATGATAAAGTAGAGAAAGCTCTTTCCATTGCAGAACATGTACCCCCAAAACCAAGGCAAAGAGGGGACACCCACTGTTTTGGACTGTTAAAGCCAACAGAATGCAGTATACCAGAAATGGACTGGCTTTTACGTGGGGATTTGTTAACTTCCAAGTTTGCAGTTCTAAGGCCATGAAACTATCCAAATCAAGGCATCAGCAGGACAATACCTCCTCTGAAGACAGGCTGCCAGCGAGCTTGGGCTTCTCTCTTAGACAGGAAGGCACATGACATCTGCTGGTCCTTCTCTCCTGGGTTTCGTTGCTTCAGCTTCTGGCTTCAGTGGCTTCCTCTCTGAACCCCTATGTGTTTCTTTCTTTTAGCTCCTGTCTCTCTTAGCTTCTGTGGGCTTTTCTCTAAACTTCTCTGGATCTCCTTTCCCTCTTTTATCCTCTTAAAATGGACTTCATTTAGAGGATCAAGACCCACCGTGAATAAGGTGGGTCACATCTCAGTTGAAATAATCTTATCAAAAGGTCCGACCCACAGGAGGTCTACATCCACTAACCCTAACCCGAACATGATCTTTTTTGAGGTACATATAGCTTCAAACCAACACACCCAGATTCCTGAAAGGTGACAGTTCTTGGCCTACCTTTGGAGGGAAAACCTCTTCCCCTAACACAGGGGAGAAGGAGAAGGGATGCATGTCCTTGAAAGGGACCTTGCAGGACAAAGGATACAGTTCAGGAACTTTGTCA